>MU226273.1:224495-289751 GCA_018584345.1 Thuja plicata | reverse complement strand
GTCATGGGACATGCTTCCATTTGGTGCTCTAAAGTTATTAAGACTTCAAACTTTCCCACTCCAAGTCCTCCAAACATCAACTCAATTACTTCCAAGGTGAATACACTTCATCTCCCCTCAAAATTTGGTGATTGTCATCATTTAACCATCCACACAAACGACCAGTCATGGGACAGGCTTCCATATGGTGCTCTAAAGTTATTAAGACTTCTAACTTTCCCACACCAAGTCCTCCAAACATCAACTCAATTACCCCCAAGGTGAATACACTTCATCTCCCCTCAAAATTTGGTGATTGTCATCATTTAACCATCCACACAAAGGGGGCGAAATTGTCAGGGGTATGACACAAATCTTGTCCCACGTGGGGCTAAATTCCGCCCACTCCTCTCTTGCTCAATTCACCCTCCTTGACATTGTTGTTGACTAAACTCATCCCTCCAACTCCAAAATCGACTAAGGAAGCTTCCCAACACATGGCGGAAATCAGGGTGTCTTAGGACAAATTCTGTCCTATGACTGGTCGGATTTCGACCAGTCATGGGACAAGGCCACCCGACCCCATGCTCACTCCTTGAACACCTGTTCCTTGGGTCAACACTTTGTTCCTCTTCCCTCTCGCCAAGTACACACTCTTCCCCTTGGGCAAAGTCCATCTACCCATGCTTGAAACAAGGGCGGAAATCAGAAGATGATGGGAGCGGAAATGTCCCATGCATAGGACAACTCCGTGTCCCAAGAGGTGAATTTCCACCATGCCAAAGAATCCATGCCAAGTTTAGTTTCCTATGCTGATTATTCATCATTTGATCATTGTCAACCCTTCCAACTTCCACCTTGAACAAGTAAACTCATTAATTTTATGGCAGAAATTTATTGGCTATGGGACAAAATCTGTCCTATAGGAGGTCGGAATCTTGTACTTAGCCAATTTTTTCAGTTCAGGGGTGGGAGGATTTATACAAATATAACATTTAAGTAAAGTTATAATTTAAGTTATATTTGTATAAATACTTTCAGGATGTTTGTGATAGGTTCCAGCTTCATAGGAGTTAAGATGCAGATTCTAGATTTTGGGGTTTTTTGAAAAATTCCAGACTTAGCCAAATTTCAGGATTCAGCAAGCCTTTAGCAGGGTTACCTCCCACAACCCATCATGGCTTTCTAAGGTCAAACTGAAGCTGGAAAATGATTCTCAAAAGGGTTCTAACTCGCTTTATCACAAATCACCTGGTGTCGACTCCATCCTCGTGACAGATTTAGCTTAGCTCTCGCTCATATCCCAGATAGACATGACTTACCAACGGGCCAAAATCACTCAGACCTTACTTGCTGGACCCGGGGACGTGGAAACTTCCACCAACAAAGACTACCTAAGACCACTACTCCTAGCACTAGAGCAAAAGAGGGGGTCCCCATTTGCAATAGGGCGATGTGTGAAAACCTCACAACAGATGGCTAGGATTGCATGAGAGTGAGGGTATGTATTAAGGGCTTAGCCTTGTTACAAGTGTCATAAGGTGGGGGCATGAGAATGACTTGTCATAGATGTAAGAGCTAGGTGTGCTCACACACATAGGGTGGCTCATGAAAGAGACAAGTGTGAAAGGTAGGGCAGCTACTTTATTACATGTAGGAGGTAGGGATGGCTAAGAGGTGACTTTTGTATGCTCACACGTGTGAGCATGAGGTGGTTAGGGACGGTTGTCACATGATGGCAAGTTTAGAACCTGATCCATGTAAATGGATTCAATGATTAAGATCAAATGGACAAGGATTAAGGGCGAGGTGGAATTGAACATTAGGTAAAATAGTAACGAAGGTTAATTAGCTTAAATCAATCAATTAATTAATTGATTTTGTTGGATATGAGGGACAAGGTTTGTTCTTTATTAAAAGAACGCAAATTTATTTAGTTAACGATGAATGATAAAAGTGAGATTCAATTTATTTTAATAAATGTTAATTTATTTAACTAAAGCTGAAAGGTAAAGGTAAAGGATAAATAAATACTAAATATTATGGTATTAAGTAGGATGGGGTAAAGTTAAGTGTCATCGGGTATATACAAATTTAGTTGTCTACACTAATATAAATTAGGACTGGCGGATCTCAATCTTCTGTCATATGCCCTTATTAATATTCAAACACGATATGGTTCATATCGTATAACTGCAATCTAGTTAGAAATAGACTTCATAAAGAATTCCTCTGCAAGGTTAATCTTGTAAACAAGAATCACATACTTAAATCACCAATTCCAAATTAAAAAATTCTCTTTATCATAAATTAAAATAACAGTTTTAGTTTCAGGGTCATGCTTGATTCTAACCTTTCCATCTTATAAAATAGGCTTGACTAGAACTTGAATCAAAACATAACTTTGAGCAAACAACTACTGCATTCTAATCTTAGTTGTGTGCTTGGTAATTGTTTAACATCAATAGTAGAACTAGGAAAACTATCAAATCAGTTTAGAAAATTTGAAATTTCCCAATCAGAATTTCTTTGAATTTTATGCGAATACATCATTGAGACGCATTTATGTATCTTTTGAATCTACAAACAGATCTTTATTTAAATCCAAAAACATGGAGACATTAACAATATGTATCCACATTACTAACAAGACATTGGGTTGTCTCTTACCTTACAGCGCATGTATCTTCATTGAGGATACTAACTAGTACATACTATGTAAGATCACTCTTCAAGATACTTGTTATAACGATGATCTTAATTCAGGCTCCAACAAGAATGATTTCAACATTGATATTTGAAGTTTACAACTTTCATGGCAGGTCTTCTTGTCAGGTTTCAATGAAACACAATAAGCTCAATCACGAATGACAACTTCTGGTACACAAATGATCCATCAAATCCTTGAACTTAGGTATAGGGTAAGATAGGCCCAATCAATGAGTTGTATTGCCCTGCCCCCACCTAAGGGTGCAAAGTGAAAGAGGTAATCGTCAAGATCCTAGAAGGTGAGGATACCAACATTCATTTAAGCCTTATAGTTATGACCACAACTTACCAAAAATCAAGTAGACGACTTTCCTTAATGTCGTGTATAACTCACCACAATGTATTTCTATCTAAATGGCACGAGAGTATTAACATTTTTATTCAAGTACATAATTTGTAAACAAGTCTGAACAACCTTAAATAATGCATGCAATATATTTTGTGTGCATTCATAAGACATGAAAAAATTACATTACATCACAAATACCCAATAAACATTGAACATAAACTCTAGACCATCTTAAAATTTTTACCTTGTAGAATACATCATTTAAACACAATACATTCAACTCATCATTTAATTTCTTAATATGAAAGCCATGCAAAATCTAAGCAAATGTCACTTTAAGTAAAATGGTCAAAGCACAATCAATAGGCTATCATCTTCTAACCACCTTTAGTTTTGATCATATACAGTTTACTATACAGACTTAATGTTAGAGTTATTTAGGGTGCTGCTACCTCTCTAAGTCACTAGTTCATTTAGTAAATTGGTAACGCCATCAACACCATTGACACAGTCAAAGATGTCTTACTAAAATGTATGTTTTTTTTTATAGAATATGTCATTGCTTTCGTCTAATATGATTACAAATCTCTTAATTTGGATATTACTGTTTTGAACCTTTGAAGTTGTCTTACAATAGCAACTCAAATTACAACAATCTCTCTTGACCCATTCATGCTC
Source organism: Thuja plicata (assembly GCA_018584345.1). Classification (NCBI taxonomy): domain Eukaryota; kingdom Viridiplantae; phylum Streptophyta; class Pinopsida; order Cupressales; family Cupressaceae; genus Thuja; species Thuja plicata. Next base: position 286,036 of record MU226273.1, on the reverse strand, counting down.
TAGAAAAGTGTTCATTACAATTGATGTAGGAGCATCCTTGGCTTGGCACAATTATGTGTCACTCAAAAATAGTTGTTTGGTTTTTGTGCACAAAGAAGATTTGAAGATGTCATGTGGCAATGGATGATATAAGTGATTTTGGAGGAGGTTGTGACACACAAGCAAGTGTCATGAATGTCGGTGATGTTGAGGAGGATGTCTCAAAGGAGGAAAGATTTACTAATGTCTTATTGGAGGTTGGGTGTAAATTGAGAATTGATCTCTCATGCCATGTTGTAATATTAAATTTAGTAGAGTTGGTTGCTTAGATCAATGAGCCAAAGAGATACTTCAAGTTAGAAGACAACTAGGAATTGAAAGAGTCAAGTGCACAAACATTCAGTTAAAAGGGCATGCTATCTTGACCCAGAGAGATACTCTAAGTTAAAAAGCAATTAGTAATTGAAAGAGTTAAGTGCATGATCGCAAAGTTAAAAGGGCATGTTACCTTGTGGTGGGACTGTGTTCATGAAAGTCGTGTGTAGGAGGAAATGTGCAAGATTAACTTGTGGGATTGCATTGTGGTAAGCAGAAGAGGAAGTTTTTGCCCACCAATTGTGTGCTTAATTTGCACAAGAGGCATCGAGACCTATGCCAATAAGAGACATCCTTGAAAGAAGACACAAGAGTTTTGTAGACTACGCATTCATGTTTGTCATGTGGAGGATGGCACTAAAACGGTTTCTAGGTATGTAAATGGATTGTGCATCTTCATTTATGATATGATGTGCGTGCTAACCATTTAGTTTATGGAGGAGACCTACCAACTTTCTCTCAAGGTGGAAGAATATTCTTGAAGTTAACCATGCCTGTGTAATAATGGTAGAGGCAAGGATGGGAGGAACAAGCAAGGGGAAGACACACCTTCAGAGACAATGAAAATGAAGAAACTAGTATTGCCTCATTGAGCAGCAAATACAAGAAAAATATTTAATTGAGATGGAGATAAAAGACGAAGTAGTGAAAGAGACGTCAAAGGGACTTGCTTTAGATGTGGGCAAGTGAGTCATCATGTTTGAGTGCCCAAATGTTGTGTGAGAGCATGGTGGCTTATTGAAGTGTTTACATATTGCATAGGTTGAGGAGGTAAGCTCATTAGGTATTGAGCATAGAGTGCTAGACTCGTGTTGAGGTAACCTAAATGTGTAAAACGAACAAAGCAGTGGTGCCACATTGTACACTATGCAAAAGCAAGTCTCCAACTTCGGTGGAGATAAAAAACAACACAACAAAAGCCATGCAAGAGCAAGGCACACGCAAAGAAGTGTGTGCAATAAGTTCTACGTAGCCAAGCATTAAACATTAGACTCGAGGTTGAAGAGAACTTAATAATATGCAAGGTTTTGTTCAAATGCACTCATAGAGATGACGACCCATGGTTGATGAAGAGCTTGTTGCAAACAACAATCTTGATAAAATCCATAGAAGTAGATTGCGATTTTGTTTTTTGAAAATCTCATTGACTGTTGTATTGATTAAATTGTTTGATATATCGATTGATGTTATCTGTGCCCAATATTTTTCAATATCATTTTTTCTCCTTTTAGGTTGTAAATTGTGATGTTTTTGCTCATTTAAATTTTATTTTGCAATAAAATGGATAGTTCTTTGAGAATTTTCCTAGAAATGTGTTAAGAGATTGTGTAATGTACCCAAATTGGGGTATACCTACTTTTTGCCCAAAGTGACAATTCCATAACATAATATTCTTACAAATAGTACTCTATAATTAAATCACATAATAGCTATTGAACATTTATAAGTAAATAAGCAATAACATCACATACTTTAGTCTATAGCTTCACTTCCGATAATCAACCATATTAGGGATTGGAGAGGAGAGCATGATAGGGTGGCAGAACATTCGCCCTAAGCTCAAGGGTGTGATATAACTTGGCCCATGAGTGGTAGGAACTCTTGTCCATCCAACATGAGGTGGCCTACTTAGATGGGGAACTTGTCTTTGCCCTCCCAATCGTGCCTTCTTACTAACCCATACATGATTGTTTCTATTCTTTAGTTTCACTTCCAACAACAACCATCGCAGGGATTGGAGAGGAACACATGATAGTGTGCTCATAACATTTTCTGCATTTAAGCCCAAGGGCATGATGTAACACCCCTTTGCCCATAAGTGTCATGAGTTCTTGTGCACTCAACATGGGGTGGCCTACTCAGATGGGGAACCCGTCTCTGCCCTCCCAATCTTGTCTCCTTACTAACACTTACATGATTGCTTCTATTCTTTAGTTTCTCTTCCAACAACCAACCATCGTAGGGATTGGAGATGAATGCTTGATAGGATGTACAGAACATTCACTGCAACTAGGCCAAGGGCAGGATATAACACAACTTGGCCCACAAGTGGCAAGAACTCTTGTCCACCCAACATGGGGTGGCCTACACATATGGGTACCCATGTCTGCCCTCCCAGTTGTGTCTCCTTACTAACCCAAACATGATTATTTGTAGGAGAATAAACAGATTAAATAAATAATTAATGAGTGAATGAATTACCTTTGATTGTGTGATTTGAGGTATTGATGAGTGATGATTAAGTGATTGTTGAGTGATGATGTTATGAATTCTGGTTTGATACATTGGTGAACGATGATTGAATGGATGCTGATTGATAGAGAGATGCTTGATTGCTGACTTGTTTGTTTTCTTGATCCCAAGATAAAGTGATGATTGTTGTAGATTTGATGATTGTTTGCTTGATCTTGCTGATTGACTGTTTTCTTGATTTCTTGAGGGATTCATGATTGACGAATGAATGAAGGATTTGTTTTGATGCATTCATGGGTGATGATTGATAAGTGATACTTCAATGCTTGGAATGAATTCTCCATTATACTTTATTGGTGTAAGGGTCACCACAATTGTGTCACCACTTTTCATTGTTGCCTTGGAGAATAATATATTATTCCTTAAATTGATCTCCCTTGGATGTCCTCCCCTTCGTCATTTCTGCCTTCTCCCCTTTATATCTTCCAATGTGAGCGAGAGTCACACCTCTTCATCATGTCTGCCCTTTGCAATGGTCACGACATTTTCCAATTACCACTCTTTGAAAGAGTCACTACCCTTCATCATTTCTGCCCTTTGAGAGAGTTACAACCTTTAACAATTAACCACCCTTTGAAGGAGTCCCAACCCTTCATCATTTCTGATCTTTGAGAGTGTCACAATCTTTCATAATTACCAGCCTTTGAAAGAGTCACAATCCTTCATCACTGCTTCTCTTTGAAAGAGTCACTTCCTTTTTTTCTTCCCATTATTTTCTGCTTCCATTAATCCTTCCTTAATTCCTATGCTCCCTTCTTCCTTCCTTCCTCCATATCCCCTTTCAAATGGAGTTCTCTTCTCCCTTTTATATCTCATTTTTGAGGGAGTCACAACTTTTCATTCCATGCCTATTGACTATTCATTAAACTTAAGTAAATTTTATTTATGTTAGATAACTTATATTTTAATTTTATTATTTTATATTTTTAATTTAATTTTTATTGTTTATTATTAAATCCTATTTCAAAAAGGGCACCTTACAGATTGAAAATATCTTTATCTTTGGTTTGCTAAGATCACAGTTTAAAAATTTGGACTTGCAATTTTCAGAAAATCAAGACTTGGCAAGAACTCAACAAATTTATTGAACATCAAAAAATGTTTTAATTTTTAAAAATATGCTCTAAAAAATGCGTGTTGTCGACTTTGTGGACCATATTATTTATTTTCTTCATACAGAGGTGAAAACTAGAGTTCAATATGCTTTGTAGACCAAAAAATGTGTTCAAACTTCAAACTCTCAAAGTTTCAATACATATAAGCTTTGTTTATCAAAATCAACAAAAGTTACAAATCATAATTTTTTTCTAGGACTAAAGCTTAGAAAAAGTCTTGCTTTTGTGGGGCGTCTGGAGGTTAGCGGAATAACTGTAGTAACCTCAATAGGAGCCTTAGGTGTAGGATCGTGTATGCGGTGAACCTGCCCTCGGATGTCTCACCAAACTCACCATATGCCTACTCCTATGCTGCCACATTTGTTTGCCATTTGGCTACATCCCTTTCCAAATCAACATTTTTATCAATAGTAAGCAATGGATCTGCATCTTCAGCAACCCAATTTGAATACAGAGCAATGCATTGAAGTCAAACACATGATGTCTATCCTATCCTTGTATGTTCTTTTCGTTTAGTTGAAGCATGTATTGCACAAAGACAAGATCATTTAAGTGCTTATGAGTCAGCCTATTGTGCTTTTTTGTATGAATGACCTAATAAGCACTCCAATTATACTCACAACCAAAAGCGCTATAGGAGTAGAATATAATGCAAATGGCAAGCTATTGAAGATTAGGTGTTGTGGCACCAAAATCTTCCATCCACAAATGTTGTGGCAGATTGGCTCTCCTATGAATGCATAAAGTTGAAGACAATAATGCCCCACTCCACCCTCTTAAAACCCTATAACTCATCATGTACAAGGTCTTGAAGGTTGTCATTTGCGACCAATCTCTCATTATATGTTTCAAGGCTAATAATAACCTTCACATCTACTCTAAATGAAGAGTAGAAGATGAAATTGGGGTGTAAATAGTAGGCAACAACATGAATATATTGTTGAAGTTGTTGGTTCCAACTTTAAACAATAATGTGCTATGTGAGTTCACATTTGGTTCTATTTGACCCATACAAATGCTAAATCATTTCTTTGGCCTTATCCATGACCTCATTTAGACCCTTAGAGTTTTTATCTCCATCCACCACTAATAGAACTCTAACACACAGATTTGACACTTCAAAGAAGATAATGAATAAAAAAGAAAATAGCAAATTAAAGTAAATAAAAAATTAAAGAATAAATTAAAATCCACAAATAAAATAATAATATTTTTAGAAAAATAACTACGGTTAGAAAGGAGAGAACTATTTGACAAAAACTAAAAAGCTTACCTTGATGATTTCCTCCAGGGTTTTGGCACGCGGATAAAAAAATGGTCTTCACGATTCTCTACTTCAGCCTTCTTGTAGTAAGGACTCTCCGACTACCTTTGCTCACAAACATGGGCTTAAGGTTGAGCAATGCAATTGCTATACTCTACAAGGTGAAAATTTTGTATTAAAGCATGTGACTCTTGTATGCATGATCTCCTTGCCATTTGTGTACTATCTCATAATATTTAGGGCCCATGTGTGATTTTAGATGTATTTGATAATATATCTTACATCTTCGATTGCATTCTTCACTGAACTTATTTTCCTTATTTCGTGAAGGAGAGGGTTGAGATATTGAGTGGCACAAGGGCTCCAAAACAATGTAGGGTGTCTCTCTTCTAATAGTCTTCTAGCACCCAGAAGTACCTTCCAATGAAGGTTGCACACCAAGAGTGTTCTTGGTTTTGAAGAACAAAAGAAATGGAATTGTGGCTGCTCACACTGTCTACTCCTTGTATTCCAGCCCGACAAAAGAAGAGCTCCCCATAATTCCCACACTGTTTGACTATGTTGAATTGTGAAATATGAGTGAGGCTCCCATTGCCTATTTTGTCCTAATTTTCTTTGCTTATTTAAGCTCAAATACAGAAAGGAGAGCTCTCATTTAATTCAGAGCCTCTAGAGGTGCTTCATTACATGGTGTAACATCCCGGCCAGAGATCTCTGCAAGAAGATATTTTAGGTGATTTATACCTCCTCTCATATCCTTAGTACAATGGTTGCAAACTTGCAAATAATCATTCTGTTTTTTGGACCGTCTGTTCCATGTTTTCCCGTTTTTGGACCTTTCTTACTTGTAGCAACGGGTGCCACATTCTTTAAAATAAAAATAAAAATAAGGCCTGCCAAAAATCAGCAAACAAGAATTAATAACTTGTGTGAGTGTCCTCTGAAAATGGTGGTTTTCAGTAACAAACAATAGGGCTTTCCTTGTTAATGTTTGTAGCTTCAGTCGTATGATCATTTAGAATACATATAATATATATTGATTAATAATAATATAATATATGTTATATTATTATTAATCATATGAAATTTAATATTTAATATTAATCTATTATATTATTCTAAATTAATAGTTGATTGATGAAACATTATAAGATTGATTAAATTATAATTAATGGGAAGAGGCGTGTCCTTTCAAGGACATGCCTCTCTCTCTCTCTCTATATATATATATATAATCAATTGTCTTTATATTAATCTCAATAATAATGACCAGACATGTCCCATGAAGGGACATGTCTCTCCTAGCCTCATTCCCAATATAAATGAATTTAAGATTGTTGCATTTGGAAAACACATACAATATAGAGTGCTACTACATTTGCAGGGATCCTAAAACTTAACATGGTATCAGAGTAGTTTGTTGATGGTGAATGTGTGACTATCTCAGAAAATACAGTCTCAGTACATGGACCATATCTCACAAATCCACCGTTGGATTTTTCTGAATTTTGGATATGTTGGTGACAAACAAATTTTGAAGAATCTCACTGGAGCAATTGGAAAGAAAGTGTGGGGTTCAAAAGTTATGACAGACTGTGTATGGGTCTATGTGAAATTCCTGAAAGCGGCTTTCATTAAAGATATATATTAATTTGTTATGATCGTGGTCAAGCATTAACAAAGAAGAACGTATTCAAGGAAGGGTGTCTCTTTCTATAAAGAAAGCTTTAATTATAGAGTGTCACCTCTCTTGGAGCAATCAAGTCATTTCACAAGAAGACATGAGAATTGTTCAACGATATAAGAGTGGGAATTGTACATCGTGGGGGGAATAATAACCAATGTTACATTCCCATTTGAACCATCCTTAGTGGGGAGATGATTCAAAGGGGAGATTTCTCTCAAATAATCTAAGAAGGTGTTTTCTGATTTGATGTATATGGACCTTCATTGAAGCAACTTGTGTCAAGGATGTTGATGTGCATATAAGTATCTATTATCCTTGAATATTACATTTATCTACTCATTGTAGTCTCTCTGTCATCTGTAATTCTATACGTACTATAAGAGATATTTGCCTTGATCTTTTCCAGAGATGCTATTGCAGGAAAATAAGATTGATATGAGATTCAGAGGGAGTCTGACACTTAGAGGTAACTTTGGACGAGGAGCTCAGAAGATTGATATCAGATTCAGAGGGAGTTTGACAGTTTATCTTAATCAATCTTGGATGAAAAAGATCAACAAATTGATATCTTCTCAATGTGTTCTTCTCTGTGAGAGAAGTTCGAGGTGAGATCCCATGTTTCCACCCTCTGTGTTGAGTCATGGTGGATGTCATATGTGTGACTCCATGTTTTTAATGGGCCCGCCCCTGTGTGTAAATCATGAGGAAGTGACGACTTCCAAATGATTATCACTTGTATTTGTTAAAGTTATTGGAAGGTGACGATCTTACAATAACTTGATCTTCTATCATGATAGACATCTTGTAATGGCTGAAACAGATCATGATAGATGACATTTTCTATTGTGATAGACATCTTGTGATGGCTGAAACAGATCATGATAGATGGCATCTTCTATTGTGATAGATGATGTAAATGTTCTAATGGTAAGTGCACATTACCTATGAACATTTGTTGAGTACTTGGTGGATATCATGAGACTTGATATTCTGCAGGCCATTACTTTGAGCACTTGGTGAATATCACGAGACTTGATATTCTGCAGGCCAATGCTCTGGATATTATGAGATGATATCTTTCTGAACTTTTGAGTACTTGGTGGACATCATGAGATTTGATTTTGGTAGGCCATTACTCTGAGCACTTGGTGAATATCTTGAGAGTTGATATTCTGCAGGCCAATGCTCTCAATATCATGAAATGGTATTTTTATGAATCTTTGAGTTAAGGTGAATATCATGAGATCTGATATCCCTGGTTAGACCATATCTCTGATAAAAGAATTTATGAACAAACTTTATGAACTTATTGTGATTTACATTTAATTTTATCTTCGCTAAGAGGGAGTGTTGATGTTTTGTGTAGCTATGGTAAGGGTCATAAGTATTGACATGAGAGACCACTACACATTTTGTTTGATCATCCTCCCTAGCTAAGAGGGAGTGTTAATGTTTGTAGCTTCAGTCGTATGATCATTTAGAATACATATAATATATATTGATTACTAATAATATATTATATATGTTATATTATTATTAATCATATGAAATTTATTATTTAATATTAATCTATTATATTATTCTAAATTAATAATTGATTGATGGAACATTATAAGAGTGATTAAATTATAATTAATGGGAAGAGGCATGTCCTTTCAAGGACATGCCTCTCTCTCTCTCTCTTTCTATATATATATATAATCAGTTCTCTTTATATTAATCTCAATAATAATGAACAGACATGTCCCATGAAGGGACATGTCTCTCCTAGCCTCATTCCCAATATAAATGAAAGAGAGATTGTTGCATTTGGAAAGCACATACAATATAGAGTGCTACTACATTTGCAGGGATCCTAAAACTTAACATTCCTTCTACATAATGACAGGTTTTGTCTTCCCAAGATGGCAGATTTTGGAATTGTCCCAAAAGAATACTGATCTTGCCTCAATTATGGACTCCTTTGGAGGGAAAGGTGGTCAGAAATTTTAAATTAAAATTGGCAGTCTTAAATAAAGAAAAGTTAATTCATCACATAACTGTGGAAGTACTTGAATGGTTACAAGATATGGGCATGCAGCTATTTGATCATTTAATAAAAACTAAGTTGCCGGTACAGGTACAGGTACAAGAACCTGGTATGAGGGTTTGGGTACATCTTTACATGTGTGTGTGTATACATACATATTATATACAAAAAATTTAAATAAAATATACAGAATTGTAAAACTAAATACATTTGATAGTATGACACTTCATCATTGATCAATGCCAAAAGCCAATTGATAGTTAAGCATTTCAATATCACGTCATATCATATTATGCCGTTTTAGGGTTTTTTGCCAAAAAAGGGTGCAGTAACAATGATCATATATCTAGGCATGTATAATCACTAGTTCCAATTTCTCTTTTGGCCATTGATTGAGAAAAGATACACATTTCTATCTATTATGTGCTCCTTGGTGAGATTATTTATGTGCATAACATCATATGTATAGCCCAATGTCTTCCGTCAACTTCATCAACAATCAGCCAAGTTATTTCCCATTGGTTACACAGAAGCACCCTACAAGTTACCAGTAGGAAAGGGTGCCAAGGTGCTCAATTGACAAAAGACGTTAATGAGCAACAATGGGCACTCCAAATAACAAAAATGGCTTGATTTTTGAAATCCAACTACGATTATTATTCTTAGTTACAAGATTCTCTCCCCCCACCCATGGATGCGGATGTGCCCGGAGGCGGAGGCGGAGGGAGGCTCCCAGGAAGTGCACCACAGGCCTGTGGATGCGCTCGAGCACATCCACAGAGCATCCACAGGCTTGTGGTGCGCTTCCTGTGAGCCTCCGGAGGGCATTACCACACAGCCAAACGCGTTAATGTATTCACTGATAACTAATTACTATCGTGTTTTAACGATAACATGGCTTTAACGATAAGTAATTAGTAATTACTATCGCGTTTTAACAATAACATTACCAATACCCCCTCCAAACCTCAAGTCCACACGATAGTAAACAAGAAGCTTAAAAAGTCTTTGTCACCATTGTTGTGGCACACATATAAAATGGGATTTTAAACTTATGAACGACAAGCTGGCTATGATCTGTCGATATTTTATACACCCTTTCAAGTAGTCTTCCACAGAATTTTTTGCTGCCTTTCTTTAATGCCGACTGTGTTCTGGAATCCTACGTGGACATGTATGTTTTATTTAATATTAATATCATTATTATATTATTGTAATTATATATTATTATTTATTTATTCTATTATTATATTCATTTATTAATCATAATATTATATATAATATTATCAGTAATATATTATTAGCAATTTATTTATGCTATTATTAATATTAACATCTAATACATTATTTAAATAATTATGTATTATTATTTATTTAATTTAATCAATGTAATTATAATTATAATTATATATTATTTAATTATTTAATCTTATATTTTAATTTTGTATATTTCTTGCATTTATTTGCATATATATATAAACGCATCCAAACACATCCAAAACCCCCAGAAAAAAATTTCACACACCCGATTCTCACACCCGCACCCGAATCGGCATCTTAGTTATTATTGATAGTATGCGGGCCTGTCCTAAAATAATGAGAGAGTCAATCAGATCCAACCTTTGGGTTCCTCTCCTCGAAAAAGAATACTCCTACGTTTGGGTGACAACCAAACAATACACTGATAAATTGCATATATATTAATTTAAGAAAATATCTCTGAAGTAATGCAGAATTAATTATACCTACAGATACTACTCAATTGGGGAGGTTGAATGATCCTATTAATGCTGTGACCAGGTACCTTTTATGCAACCCCGTTTTCCGATTTTGTTTTCTTACCATATATGGACAACAAGGTTTTTAGTGTGAAAGAATACTGGGGTCCAAAAAAAATTAGAATAGATGCAGATTTTGAAATGAAACAACTCTGGGTTCGCCCTGGGTGCGCAGGGTACCTGTACCTGTGCAAAGCCGGTGCGGGTGCGTGGGCCTAGGGGTGTGAACCTGGTAACTAAGAATGAAAAGCTTCAAAATCTGTCATATAACCTTATGAAGCTACAATAATCCTGAGTTTATTACAAACCTTGATGTTGTATGCACATCTGAAAGTATTTTTCTCAATGCCTTATTATATCTATCTTAAACTTTTGTGTTCTCATAGACGAGCTGCTTACCTTGTATTCGTGTACAGCTAAATAAAATTTAGGATGTATAGAAAACGCCAGAAGATGCAATTGGGTGCTCTTATTATATTCTACATTTTTCATGAGAATGTTCTTTGCTTAATTGCAAAGTGTCTTCAGGATCTTGCTATTTAATTATTGTTATCTGTCTTGTTTACTGTTTATCTTATGATGTTAATCATACTACCTTGGAAGAATAAAGCAGAGGATGAAAGTGATCTAATACTAGATCAGAAGGATTCACTGGTCAAAACATGGGAAAAATTTATAGAGATCATCAGCAAATAGTACCATGTGAGGAACCATGATAACCACTACAGAATATGCAATGTTTGTAACAGTGATTAGAGCAAAGTTCTTATCATGAATAATAAATAACACTTATGGTGTGTAATGGCCTTGTTTCATTTGGATTTTGTGAATTTGGGGAAGATTACAAGGCCATCTAGGAAAGGGACATTACATGGTGGCTTTATCTGCATCTACAAGTTGAATAGTTGACATGATGTGACTCAAAAAAACTGAAAAGGCACCAAATCCTCATTAACCACCATCAAGGGTTAAGTCTTGAGCTTTATACTTTATGAATATTTGACAGTCATGCTTAACACGTATAGTATATGATTTATACATACCTTCACATCTGTAGATGGTAGACACTAGACCTGTGAAGCCAAGCACATTCATGAAAATCCAAAGCAAACTCACAGTCAAAATTATTTTCAGTATTTTTCTTCCATCCATTGCTTGAAATGTTCATTATACAAAACTGAATGAAAATTCACAAATTTATAGTTAGTTATTTTTTTCATTGTGATTTTCTGTGAGTGGTAGTGACTTTGAGTGATTTTTTTGGAAAATAACATGACTTGTTTTAACAATAAGTGAGACATGAGTTTTTCAGGCGATTACTTGCCCACCATTTTCCTGCTCAAGTGCTTGCATGTCCTTTGAGCACTCAGGTTTTTAAACTATGGCTGAGATATTCCCAAGAAGGATTCACTATGAATTACTACTAAGCACAAATTCTACAGCAAAATTATGCTCGTGTAAAGTTGAAATGTACAAGGCTAACCCTACTAAGCCTGAAGTATGTGTTAATGGTACTCTTATGACTTGGGAAATTGAGGGTCTTCGTTCTTGACCATGCTCACATATCCCATACAACAATTCAAATACTTTGGATAATGTGATTCCCCTCCCTCTTGGTGGTCCTGTTTGAATTTGGATTAACCTCAGTGACTTCAATTGCCAAATTACCATTACTGTTGCCTTATGATATTTGACCAGGCACTAGATTCTAGATGGAAATTGAAAAGATAAGATCCATGTTTGTAAAATTTAAAACGATTAATGTCATTAAGAATCAATACACATCAGCAATATAAAGACATTTGCTTTTTTTTTTGATCAGTGATGGCTTTTGACTGGAGCTTTGGAACTAGTGGGGCCACAACGGGGGACCCCATCCCCAAAATCAGACTGAGGCATTGATGATTCTTCAATCTCTCCTCTTCCCCCTCCACCAGTAATACATGCACAATGACGGCTAAGGCATTAACACCTCTTCAAACTCTCCTTACCTCCGTCCACCAGCAACACGTGCACAATGACGGCCAAGTACCGACATGAATGTTTGCAAGCCCAGCACGAATTTGAACCTTGGTTGCACCATTAACAATGCAACCACTCAACTATCACACTACATGATGAACCCCAAGGCATTTGCTTTTTCTATTTGATTGGACTACGGAGCATAAAATAAGTAAATTAAAATCAATAACTCAATATGCTGAACAATGTTCGGTTTGCTACATAACAAATTTTTTGGCAATAACTCTGGAAGAGTATTGCAATTATGGTGAAACTTACCAATTAGACTTGTGAAATATAATTGATGAACAAGAGTCATAAATCTACACCAAACTTAGAGATACTTGTGCTTTGTGTTTTTTTAACTGATAATGAAACCGTTGTTTTATCTTCTTGAGGACTCCTCATATATGTTATCCGTCTAACACTTTCTCAGTTTTATATCATTCCCTGCTTCTTCCTTGTGCTATACATACTAATAGCCCAACTTTCCCAATTAAAGATGTGGTATGCTATATCGAATTGACCTTCCAGATTGTTTAATTGATGATTATGTATGAAATGAACAGAAAATAATAGAACAGCTATTCTTTATTAGTGTATTAAAGAAAATCCATTCCTACAGGACTACAGAGATCTCATAGCAATGGTATGTTAAGCAAATTTGGACATTGTTCTTTCAATATGCCCCAGTTAGTGCGAAGGTCAACTGTTGTTGACTCCTCACACCAACCACTTGTTGCTTTTATGTTTGCTTTGGGTACATATCCAGGTTATAATCTTTGTAGGAAAAGCTCATTTTGGTTAGTTGATTTGGCAAGTTCATTTTTATCTAATTTGTTTGAAAATATGAGTGGTAGTATCCTTTGTAAAGACCTCACAAAATCCCGTTTCTAATAATGATACTCTCTCTCTCTCTCTCTCTCTCTCTACACACACAAATTGTGTATGTATGTGTATATACATACACATTTGTGTAAGCATATACATACAAATGTATGTGCATATGCACTCTAACTCAAAACCATGCACATGCACCCTTACACCCATGCATGCAGGTGCACACACATACACACACTTAACACATGGGTTTGCACACACAGGCACCAGCGCACACTCATATAGGTACAGGTAGGTACCTACACATGCAAAGGCCCATACCCAGAGGTATTTCTATGCATATGTACATACACATGCATATTCATTTTGCACACACATGTTCACACAAAGATATATAGAATGCATGGAATAATATCTTCCCTTGTTTATCGATTTAATTTTCATACAACATTATTTGAAAAGGATTTTGTTCCATGCATAGCTATCATTATATTGGGCAGTTTTCATGCATATGATATGTGATAATTATGTCTCATCTCGTGGCAATGATTTATTTTGTAGGCAATTGTTTCAATAGCTGATGAAGATGGTAACTATTTGCAAGAAGCATGGGAACACATTTTAACATGTGTTTCACGATTTGAACATTTGCATCTGCTAGGTGAGGGTGCTCCTCCAGATGCAACCTTCTTTGCTTTACCTCAGAATGAATTGGAAAAGGCAAAACAGTCGAAGTCGAGTATTCTTCCTGTCCTAAAGAAGAAGGGCCCTGGCCGGTTGCAATATGCAGCTGCTGCTGCTCGGCGGGGTTCATATGACAGTGCTGGTGTTGGGGGTCATGCTTCAGGAGTAGTTACAACAGAGCAGATGAATAATCTGGTTACCAATTTGAACATGCTTGAACAGGTTGGAAGTTTTGAAATGAACCGCATATTCACACGAAGCCAAAAGCTGAACAGCGAGGCAATTGTTGATTTTGTAAACGCTCTTTGTAAAGTTTCTATGGAGGAGCTCCGCTCTCCTGCAGATCCTCGAGTTTTTAGCCTCACTAAAATTGTGGAGATTGCGTAAGGCTATAGTGTTATGTGAATTGTCAAATTCTTTCTGCTTACTTTTGGGTGTATGTTGATCTATTGTGGTAAATGGTGAGTAATGTTGCATTTTGATTATGCAGACATTACAACATGAACCGAATCAGATTAATCTGGTCCCGGATTTGGAATGTGCTTTCTGATTTCTTTGTTACTATTGGATGCTCTGAAAATTTATCCATTGCTATTTTCGCAATGGATTCTCTGCGACAACTTGCTATGAAGTTCTTAGAACGTGAAGAGTTGGTTAATTATAATTTCCAGAATGAATTCATGAAACCGTTTGTCATTGTCATGCGGAAGACAAATTCTGTTGAAATCAGAGAACTGATCATTAGATGTGTTTCTCAAATGGTTTTTGCCCGTGTCAATAATGTGAAGTCAGGTTGGAAAATCATGTTCATGGTATGCATCATTTACTATTACCTTCCTTTCATGGATTCATTTGCGATCACTAAAAAATACTTTGGTGTTTAAGAATTGTTATCCAGAATAAATTTTAGCTGAGAAATAATAATATGTTCTAATGTTTTTTCTTCTGTCATGTTGCCTAATCTTAACTCATGTTTCAGGTTTTCACAACAGCAGCATCGGATGAGCACAAGAATATTGTGCTTTTGGCCTTTGAGACCATTGAAAAGATAGTGCGAGACTACTTTCCTTATATAACTGAGACAGAGACAACAACCTTTACAGATTGTGTTAACTGTTTGATTGCATTTACGAACAGCAGGTTCAACAAAGATGTTAGCTTGAATGCAATTGCATTCCTTCGATTCTGTGCTCTAAAACTTGCTGAAGGGGAACTTGGCTCTTCTGCAAAGAGCAAGGAAAAAGAAAAGGCTGGAAAGTCAGTTTCTCCATCGACTGGTACAGAAAAGGATGAAAATTCAATCAGTCCAACTTTTACTGACAGAGAAGATCATTTATATTTTTGGTTCCCTTTATTGGCAGGTATTGAGTTTACTGCGGCATCCTTATTACATTACAGAGATAACTTTAATAGTTTGCTTTTGCAGTCTTGGTTTGATGCGCCAAGGAAAGCATATTATTCTGAAAAATAAAATTTCCTTATAACACTCTTTGTTTATTTGTGTATGACAGGATTATCAGAACTTACATTTGATCCCAGGGCGGATATTAGAAAAAGTGCATTGCAAGTGCTTTTTGACACACTTCGCTATCATGGGCATTTATTCTCACCAGCTCTTTGGGAGCGTGTGTATGACTCAGTTCTCTTTCCATTATTTGATTATGTTCGGCACGCCATTGATCCGGCTGGATTCAAGGTACATGGAGATGGATCAGAACATGAACTCAAAGACATAGAGGAAGATGCTTGGCTTTATGAAACATGCACACTAGCACTGCAACTTGCTGTAGACCTCTTTGTCAAGTTTTACAATACAGTAAATCCTATACTAAAGAAAGTATTGACACTCCTGATCAGTTTTATTAAGCGACCTCATCAAAGTTTGGCAGGAATTGGTGTTGCTGCCTTTGTTCGTTTGATGAGCAATGCTGGAGGCTTATTCTCAGACGAAAAGTGGCAGGAAGTTGTTTTATCATTAAAAGAAGCAGCTACAGAAACACTTCCTGACTTTGCTACAATTGTTCATAGCATGGAGGATATTGATATGGGAAGTGCTGCAGAATCTCTAACACCAACTTATGGAGCTTCATCTGATGCATCAATTACTACTGAAGAAATGGAAGCACAGAGGCATAGCAAGTTAGAACTTGCAATCTCCGATACCAAATGTCGCACTGCAGTGCAACTTCTTTTGATCCAGGTATCATGTTTTTTGTTCATATTAAGAACATTGTTGTCTTTACCCCCACATTTGTTTAATATCTTTCATCTGAAGGGTCACAAAACTTGCTCTCATCTAGCCGATCTGACTTGGTCAAGCTTATTAATATTTTATTTTGATTTTTCAGGAAACCAATTTAATCAAGCTTAACTTTCATTCTTTTGATTTTTGCATAGTTGTAGTTCAAAATGATATTTAAATATATAAGTATTCTTGTACTTGACCTGCAGAATAATTTCAGAGGCCAAAATAACTAGCTTCCAAAATGTGCTGGTGGATACTAAACACATTTTTAGATGACAGACAAAATGATTGGCATCCAAAACATGGTTGAGAGACACATGCATATCCATAAAATGATTTTTTTGTATTTAGTAGATAATGAGTTATGATTCATTGCATTGCATATCTATCAATTTCTTTCTCCATTAGATCAAATTTATACTAACTAGGTTCTCATAACTGCTTTCTAATTTCAAATTTCACCGTTACCTTTGACCAAAGTCCCAGTCCATTATTCTTATTCCTTATATTTTGTTCTTGAAACACAATCTGTTAAAATGGCGTATTTGAGATTACTTGACTCCTCATTGAAACTTAAACTGCATCACCATTTGTTCCTTGTAGTTCTCAAATATTTGTGCTAAATCCATTTTCTACCCACCGCTTCCTTCTCTGGATATAATAACGCTTGTTGGATTGTTGTGTTCCTCCAGGTACAATGTGTTTTTGTAGCCCACCACCTGTCCATGATCGTTGTTTGTATTGTCAGTTTTTAAACACAGTCAATATTTGGTGGACTAGTTTATCAGTCACCTATGTTTGCTATCTGATGGACTAGTTTAAAGGCATCTGATGGACTAGTTTAAAGGCATCTGATGGACATGACTTAAGAAGGCAGACGATGAGAAACAAATCGAGACAAATGCAGTAAAATCATTGATAGAAACAATAGTAGACTCACAAAAATGGATGATTCTGCTTGGTTTTAATAACAAAGTGTCAGAACTGAAGGATGATAATTGATAAAATTGTTGCTATCATAGTTTCTATCAATTTTTTTATTCTTTGTGTTGCATCTATATCAACTTGGCTCTCATTATCTACCTTCTAAATCACGTTCAACAAGCTACCTTTGATCTAAATCACAGTCCATTATTTTCAGGCCTCACAACTGCCAGTGATCCAAATTCAAGTCCATCATTGGCAGGCCTATTATACTGTCCTTGAAACAAAATCTGTTGAACTTCTATTGTTGAGAGTTATTTTGATAATATTTACAATTGTTCACTTGGATTTATCCTCCACTTAATTTGGCACATACAAATACCTTATATTGATGTTAATGTCTGCATTGTCCTTAATGGAACTCCTACTACTTCCATCTTTCCAACACTCATTCATCAAGGATGACAAAACATTCAAACACATAGACCTAGATATATTATAAATGTTTCGATATGATAAGGTGAATTTAAGTAGATTAGTAGTAGAATAATGTGTTATAGTTGAAGTTGATGTTCAAATGAACCTTCTTCATATATCCACAAACAATGCTTAATAGCACTATCCTTTCTTTTTGACAACCTATTCGATAAATCATTGTCTATGAAACCAAAATACTGAAACTATTACACACATTCCTTTTGACATCCATGTTATTTGAAGAGTGATATTATCAATACTACCCAAAGAAAATTCTGTAAAATTTAAGCAATGGATAAGAAAATGACTTTGATATTCTTATTCAATATTTTGTAAGTTTAAGCAAAATTACCTTTCAAGAAAGGGGGACCATACATATTGGATCAGTATTGCTTTATAGTCACACATTTTTTTCTCAATTTATATAACATGCCTCTACTATTTTTTTCAGTTCATAAGTACATGCCTCCATACAAGGATGCACCTTGCAATGATATTTATGCAAAAAATGCTCTCAATGTGTGGGCAAATGAAAGCCAAGTACGAGTTCCTCCACTAAACAGTACAATATTTAGATGGCTTTGTCACGGTCACAAGAAGATGATTAGAGAGTAGAAAGTGTGCTTAGCATAATAGGCCAAACTAGATTATTTTGATTTTCAAGTTCCTGAATTCATATTTAGATTATTACACTGCAAGCTTCAACCCTTGCAAAATGCAATACAGCATATACATGAACTCACATATGTACGATTGTAGAATAATAATTTTGTAGGGCAACTTATGCTAATAATTCCAAGTTTTGCATAACATAGAGACATAGAGTATACTGTTGAAAACTGTTATTGGAAAATAAATGGTAAACCTTCATTCCTATTAGCTTTTTGAACTGATAAGTATTTTGAACATAGTATAAACTGTAAAATAAAGTGAAGTAAATAAAACAGACAAAATGCTTCTATGGAAAATTTAAACGCTTAGTATATTATATACCGTAAAGTTATGTTCTCTATAAATATCTAGTCAGAGGTGAAAAGCCTATGTGATCACATCAGATCTTTGATTCTGCAAGTGTTATTATAAGTAAAGCAACTGAATGTTTGCCCAAAATTGCAAGAGACTCTCAATTGGCCATGGCTTAGCCAGTGACATGAAGAGTAAGTGGACCAAATCTAGGCTGTGACCAACATACACCTAAACTTTAGAAATATCAATTGTACATGAAGTTGCAAGTGTTCTAGAAATCAGCAAAATAAATCAAGGAAAGGAGTTTCATTAAGCTGCCAACATCCATTGAAGAAATGCAACGGACCAGGAGAGGAGAATGCCATGCTTGTTAAGGAATGAGAAACATAAGCATATAAACTAATACATTTGGGAATTACAAGAAGTATGAGCACCATTGTTAATCAAGGCGTATGAGTGTCACTGTATTAATCAAGGCTTGCAGCCTTTCATGTTGAAATGGGGTGTGCCTTTCTAACACTCAACATAGTGATCTATACGTGAGTTTCAAATGTGATAGATATGACATCAAGATGTATTATGTATGGCAATCTATTTGAGCATTAACACTTAGATCATCACATTCATTAAATTTAGCAATTAGGATTATATAATATGTATGGAAGAACTTGTTAACATCCCTACGATATTTGCCTGTATGTGATTTCTTGTAAGTCTATTTGTTTTTCTATCAACTTTTACCCATTATATCAGATTTGTGTCAACTGGGTCTCATCGATGCTCTCATACACTAAGCTCATCATAGTCCATTATTTTCATTCTTAACATTCTGTCCTTGAAACAAAATCAGCTAAACTATTGTATTGAGAATATTTCATTTCTGTTAGAATCTGCAACTGCATCATCATTTGTTTTTATAATTTGTGCTCTCTTCAACAACAATTTGTTTCTGTAGTGCACCACCATGTCCACAATAATTGATCTTTTTATCGTTTCTGAAATTCTATGTTACCAAATTCTTGCCCGGCAACCCCAAAGTCTGGTCCGGTTCTTGCAAAAGTATGGTCCTTGTCATATTCTTGCAAAAGTCTGCCCAAATTCTGTCAGACAAACCCGACACAAATTTTGCTGTTTTTATGGTGAATTTGCAAATCTGTGGCAGGACCCAGGCCGAATTTGGCAAAAAAATGATTTTTTTTGACTTTTTTAAAGTTTTGTTTGGTCTATTTTAGTCAATCCAACCTTCCAAACCCTAAGATAGACCACTAAAAGGGCCAACAAGGTAAAACATGTCATTTGGACTAAAACATTAATATATAGGGTGGTGTATTTTGCTATGTTGCTTTACTATTAGCATAGTGGTGTATGAACTTATTTGCTGCTTATATATATATATGTTTTTGTACGGATGAACCCAAAACGAACTCGAACCCAACCCCCAAAAAATTTGAATGAATTTTGAACCCGACTTTTGAACCCGCATCCGAACCGGAATCCGAACTGGCAACTTAGCTATTACATCATGACCTTGTTCCTTCTCAGAATGATGATAGAAAATTTGTCTTAGACTTAAAATTTAAACCCTTGCCTTGGTTAATATTTGAGTTGCGCAGCTGAAGCTAGGAGGATCTAAAGATTACAAATCTCCTAGGGTTAGTTTAGGGACCCTCACATTAAAAGATTTGATTAGACTGTCATTGCTTGAGGACAAGCAATCTCGGGAAGGGTGGACTGTCATGTGCCCGCCATGAAGGATATCGATGCCTTAGGAAAATTGTCTTGCCTCTAAGACTTCATGGTTTTCGTAGAAGAACGATCTGGAAACATGAATACAAGTCAGCAACTAGGTGTTCTTTCATTATTGTGGACTTCATTAATCTGCATGCAGCAAACCTGGTGACCATTGATCAGCAATTCTAGAAGACCTCGGTGACAGCGATTTACTATGGTTACTAAAATGCAGCGATTGAAGGAGTGCTTAGTTAAACCTTTTGTTGTTTAGAACAAACAGCAGTTAATGAGCAGTGATTCATTAAAGGAAATTAATAACATTTTCCAAGTGGCATGATTTGCATAGTTAGGATTAACTTTATGAAGAGTGGCGTCCCTAAAATAATCGCCTCTCTTGGAAGAGGCATGTCTTTTAAAAAACAAAATACCGTTCCTATTTAGAGCGGAATAAAGGTGTCAAGCAGTAAGAGAGGTAACTGCAGACTGGCCTAATCAGCATCATGTATATGAGCAGATCAAACCAATCTGACTTGTCTTACAGCAATATCAGTCGAGCATAAAGAATCTAATTATTATCTATAAATTGGTATGAAGTATCAGTTCTTATAATAAGCAGCATAGTGGGTCTTATTTATGATTTCTTGATTATGAATAATGTATGACTGTGATATTATTATTATATGATCTTTTATTTAAAGAATACATGCAATAATGTATTACTCTTTATATGTTTGCTTTAATCAATCATGGTAGGGATAATAGGGGAACACAAGGAGGGAGAAACTGTAATGAGGTCATCTTCTAACTACACCACCTATTGGTGGCGACAGATTGTCCCATGAGGCCAAGGGGTGCAAGGATTGCCAGGAGTGCCCTGCCCTTGGGCTTGGAAGGGAAGGACACTCCAGATACCCTGTTGTAATTTCCTCAAACCCGTATCTTGGTTGACCACGATGTTAAGGAACTCTAATTATGTTTCAATGATTTCCTAACATGTTGCAGGATCTCAACCAAGTGCATAATGTTGTAGGGAAGCATATCATAAGGAGGGTAGAAATATTACGAATCCTAAATAGTGTAGCCAAGTCAACTTGATCAATATTCATATCAATATTATATATTGATTACAATTGGAGTAACCCATAGGATTGTTCATAGTGATTTGCCTTTCAAATTTCAAGATTTGAGAAAGAGAAATAATCGTCTTGAAGATAGCCTCCCCTAAATACTTACCATAAAATTAATTTCAAAAACGATATATACATTTTTTTCTCTTATTTTATTGACATGATTTTTACTAGAAATTATATAACTTGTAAATATGAACTGGCTGGGATTTTGGGACTCTTAGTTTTTGTCCCATTATGGATCAGCTTCTAAATGGCCTCGTGCTTAAGTATGAGGAATGGCTGAGAGTTATATGCGTAGCTACAAAACATGATTGCTGATGGCGTCAGTCCTAACTAATATGGAGGAGATTCAGACAATTCTGTTAAGACATTTATTCGGAATCATAAAGAAGTTCTGATCTTTCTAAATTCTTTGGAATAAAGGTGGTTATTTCGAGTATCAGTTTCCCATATGGTTTTGTTGTGTTTAAAGTAGAGGTGCTTTGAATTTTTAACATATGATTATTGAAATATTTAAATATAAAAGCAGTGCAATATTCTTATTGAACAGCCAGATGCAAGTGTGTTGTTAACTTGTTTATGGTAGGAGAATGTCTAATAAGATTTTTCGCTTACTCGTTAAATTCTAAGTTTGCTCCAGTTACATATATGTTAACGTTGGATTGATTTTTGTATGATTTTTGGTCAAAAATTCTCAAATTTGTTACATTTTTTGTAGGCTATGATGGAGATTTATAATATGCACAGAGAACAGCTGTCAGCATCTAACATGATGGTTCTTGTTGAGACACTTCATGCTGTGGCAGTGCATGCACACAAAGTTAACAGTGATCACACTTTACGTTCAAAGCTGCAAGAAGTTGCTTCATTGACGCAGCTGCCAGATCCCCCTTTACTGAGACTTGAGAGCGAGTCATACCAGGCGTGTCTGAATTTGTTGCAGAACGTAATTGTTGATAAGTCTGTACTTGGTAAAGAGGTAGAAGTAGAGGCTTGTCTTGTACAATTGTGTGAAGAAGTTTTGCATGTGTATATTAACACTGCAAGCTCTGTATCTCTTCCTGAATCTCATAATGGACAGTCAAAGCCTCACTGGATAATACCGTTGGGCTCTGCAAGGAGGAGAGAATTAGCGTCCCGTGCTCCTTTAGTAGTTTCAACTTTACAAGTCATCAGTGGACTTAAAGACTCGTCATTTGATAGATCCTTATCTCGATTTTTCCCATTATTGGCAAATTTAATCAGTTGTGAGCATGGGTCGGGAGAAGTACTATCAGCATTGAGTGAGATGTTGAGTTCATGGGTTGGTCCAATTTTGCTTCGAGCTTGATGGTTTCTGCACATATGTTTCTAAGGTAGTCATGCAGGGAATTGATTAGATATTGACTCTGTTGTAGTTTCTCAAAAGACTTTGGCTATTGTCAAGGATTATTTTTTGTAATGCAACCACCTAGAGCTCTGTAAGCTATTTCTGGCTATACACAATATTCAGTTCTAGATGTCCTGAAGGTGAGGCTACTTGAAGAGATGCGTAGGATGTTTTAATTAATGGGTTTGCGGCCATGTACAATAGTCTTTTTAGATGTGGTCTTCTGTTGTTATTCTTTACTTGGTATAATTTTTGCATAAGAGATTGATTGTATGACTTTAGCCCTGCAGTGGGGCTGTTGAGCTTCTGAACACATTCTCTGCTTTTGTATAAAAGTCTCTAATAATGAAAAGAGTCTACTGCGGAACTCCTGTATCTCCCATGAATTTCCTCTACAAATTTGTTGATAATACTCACTTCGCTTGCACACAATCATCGCTCTTGGTTTTAATATAATCAATATTGATGATATTTTGTGTAAAATTCTAGTTATATGCGGAATATAAGTTTTCTTGTAGTGCACTTGAAGTTACAGTGCGTAGAAGGTTTTGGAAATTTTGTAAGCTTGAGCTACTGTTTTATTCTTTTAACTAAGCATTTTCACTTCTCTGTCAATATTTTCTCTTTGCACTGTGGAAGGGAAAGATAATATTGATGAAGGTTTGCTTCAGGGAAATAAGCAACTTGGGGTGCAGTTCTATTAAATCTCTGACATACATAGCAGAAGGTTTGCCACGGCCCATAATACAAGAAATGGATATCATTCAAAGATGAAGGCTTAGATACGGCCCATATGCCAAAAACAATGCAGTCGCATGGTCGCATGGTCTGCTGCTAACCAAAAGAGGCAATGAGAAAGAATTGGCATTGACCATTATGGGAATGGGAAGCTTTATGGATTTTGATGATTTATTGACAATCTTTGTTCCTTTGATCTCATATGGATGATGACTTTTAACATCATTTAGATAAAACTGATTTGTAGGGCACTTGTCCGATGAAAATGGTAATTGAGATTATTTTCTAATGAGCAACTATTGGTTTTGTTTGTTCAATACAAAATGGGAGGCATGTCTGTCACCAGTGAAGTTAAGATTTATAAATCTGCATCTGTTGAGTTTCTTCTTTATACCACAATAATTTGCAGCTCAATCGTCCTTCTCCCTTTTGTCGTTATCACTTGCCTCTTGGTTGTTTCCTTCCACCCCAATCCCCTGCCAAGTTTGTTAGCGGACATAAATAATTTAATTCCATAAGATTTGTGACAGTATGCAAGTATTTAGTGCTATATCATTCCAAGTTTATATTGGACTAGAGAAGTCAAAACAAGCAATTATTCATTTATATCGACCTAGAAAAGGTCAATATTGCTACATTATTTTTTAATTGACACACACATACATTATCATTTATTTTTCTTTGAATATGAAGAATTGCTCTGAATGCGTTGATCCACTGCTAATTCTCAGCTATTTTATATATATAAATAAATACGAACCATGTATCAGGGTTTTGGTACAGCATTTGCAACCTTTTTTTCATTATAGACTTTATCACTAACCTAAAGAACTCTAAAAGTAATTTAAAGCTACTTGATAAGGCAATATGTAGATCGTTAAGGAAGGATACAAGTAGTCATCATTAATTTTGATATTTTGACGGCATGAACTAGAGTATTGCAAAAATGTCCACGAGCTTTTTGGCTACTTGAATTATTTGTAGTTTCTAATGATTGGAAGCGTTTATAGATTTTAGATCTTTAAAGAGAGTGGGAAAAAAGTTGTGAATATTTACTAGTAGGACCACAATTCATGAGTTGTTATCATAATGTTGGATCTACTTGTTATGAGTAGGCAGGGAGATGAGTTTAGTTTGGCTTAATTGAAGAATCATTCAATTAAATAAATTTGGTTTCTTTGTTCTAGTTTTTTTTTCTTTATGGTAAGAAGGTCTAGGGGATTTGTCTTGTCTTGTTTGTGAACTGGTTTATAAATCTTTTCTATTGAGTAGTGTGGACTATAATCGGACGTGGTCCCATTTTGCCACATTAATGTATACAAGAGAACATGTTTAAAATAACTTATATCATGAGAATAGATTTGTGAAGAGCGTTCGATTAATTTGTATAATATTTTACAATTCTTACGAAGTTATATCGATGATTCTTATATTTTCCATAGTGCCCACAAACCATGCATACACAGGGAAAAATCATTTATTGTATCTTTTTATCTTATTTTATCATTTATTGCATACTTCATTCAACAAAATAATTTTTACTCGTAAATCCAATATCTAATCATGTTGTCACATCATCGTTCTTTGTTTGATAACACCTATAAAGTTCACTATTAAATTTAATAAATATTATATTTATGGACATAAAATGAAGAAACAAAATTGATATCACTTAAATATTATCACTATCATACAAAAATTAGTTTATTACTTTTACTATACATCTTGAATAATTTTTTCCTATCAACAAATTTGATAATAACATATGATTGATAAATTCTTTCATGTTGGGAATATAATTTCTCAACCTTAGAGTCCAAACATCTTTATTTTATTAGTCAAGAGAAAGGTAAGCTGTGTAATGCACAACATTCTACTATCGACGCTCTGCGTTTCTGTAGTTTCTCACCTATGAAATTTCAAATCATTTGTACCTATGCCCTCATGGGCATGATAGGAGGGGGTCCCGAACAATCCCCCAACCTAAAAATGCTATCTTCGACTATGATTTGCAGGCTATCTCTGGCTCTAATGTGGGCCCTGCTTTAGGTGGTCTAGCTTCTTCTTCGCTGACCCTAGGGTTAGATTCATTTTTTACAAATGAAGAGCCTACTTCGTATGTGGATAAACTAGTGGGAAACTAAAACCTAAATAAGTTAGACCTACAGAAAACCTCTAAGAAAAGTATAGTTGTTTTCTCGAAGGAAGACCTTGAAGCGTTCGTTCCTGACGATCTAATGGATAATACAATTAAAAATCTCAAGCTCTCTCTAATAGGGTTGAAGAACTTCCTCTCCCTATGTAAGTAGAAATCGAGATTTGACCCCTTAGCCGACTGTAGGGAAGTTGCCCCTACTTGGGTTCGTCTCCCTAGTCTCCTTTAAGAATTCTGGGATTACAACATTTTTAGAGGTATAACAGACTCATTTGGTTCCCTTTTGGTGGTTGATAAAGTCACCATGCAGAGGTTGAGGTTGATATTTGCAAGGACCTATAAAAATGTGGCTATTAACACAATTCTTCTTACCTCGATAACCCTAAGATCAAAATTTGGGAAATGGCATCAAGTTCTGGAATATGAAAATGCCAGCTTGTTTTGTCAGAACTGCAATAGATTTAGTCACCTTATTATGGCTTGTAGAAAACCTAGTGTAGGGATGAATTCAATAGTAGTGGGGAAACAAATCCAACAATCTTCCCAAGATGTGGGACCAAAAGGTTATCAAAATAATCCTGAGAAAAGAACAAGTATTGGAATGAATGCAACAGTTGAGGGTAAATAGATCCAACATTCTTCCAAAGATTTGAGTTTGAAAGGTTATCAAGATAATTCTGGGCAAAGCATAGTATCACAAGGCAAGGAGTCTGACTATTTACATGACAATATTCTTGATGCTTCTAGACAACTTGAATCCTTCAAGGATTCAAAGTGCCCCACAAATCTTGTTTCTACATCATATTCTAATAAAGAGAAGGGGAATTTTAAGACAAGGTAAAAAATAAATGATAACAAGGTGGAGGATATTGAGAAACAAAAGAATGAGGATAAACTTTTGGTTAGGGAGAAAACCTCTAATGAAAATGTCGAGCCAACTACTCTAGTTAAAGACTCACAAAACAAAAATTTACCTCTTATCCCCAAGTAAAGATTCAAAAAATCTGGAAGGAGAAACTAGCACATCCATTTCAATATCTGAAGTTAATACGCCTAAGAAGGCATGAGAACAAAAAGTGGAGATATGTTCTCTTCAAGATATGGAGGAAGGAGAAATGTTTCTCTCAACCAAAGTTGAGAAAAAAGTCCTAAGGATAGAGGATAAATCTAAAGATAGTAAAAGTCTAAAGGATTCTCTAACATTACTTGGCTTCGCTTCTCGTAACAAAGCTAAAGAAAATGAAGGGGAATGGACTCAAATAAAAAGTAAACAAAAAGAGTTAAAAACCAAATATGGGAGAAAACAACAAAGTTAGCAGACCATCGTAAAAAGATTCAAGAATTAAAGAAGCATCAAGGTACGTGGCCGTTGGAAAACATAAAACCCTTGAGAATCTGGCAGGGGTAAGGAACAAAAATAAATAGTTTGGATATACTCTTGTAGGTTCTTATGTTTTTTTGTTTTCCTTTTTTTTTTTAAATTTTTTTTATGAAGTTTCTTTCTTGGAATTTAAGAGGATTTAGTAGTCCTACTAAACAAAATTTTCTTAAGTGTTGCCTAATAGAGAATAGGGTTGATATTCTTTTGATTCAAGAAATCAAGATGAAAAATAAGTTTTTGAGAAGATTGTTAAAAATGTTTGGCCTTTGACTCACTTCTTAGCCTCTAATTCTGAAGGTGCTTCTAGTGGATTGGCTACTCCCTGGAAATCTATGTAATTTAGAGGAACTCTTACGTCTTACAATAAAAACAATATAATAGTGGAAATGGAAGATATTACTTTAGCAAAAAAGTGGAACTTGATAAATGTTTGTGCTCCTAATACAAGGGCTGGTATGGATGAGCTGTGGAATATTTTGGAAGATTGCATTCAAAATCACAAGCTCAATTATTGGATGATCGGAGGTGACTTCAATTCCCTCCTTTACCCCTTAGAGAAACTTGGGGGTCAGGGAAGACTTCTTTGACATCATGACATATTTGGTAGATTTCTTTTCATTGCCTGGTCTGATAGATATAGATCTAAGGGGGGCCAAGTTTACTTGGATTAATAGAAAACAAGTAGATTGGCTAATCTAGGTTAAATTGGATAGATTCATTATAATAAGTAACTGGAACATTCTCCCAACCTTATCCATTCGTGCTCTCCCCAGGATCAGATACGAACATAATGCTATTCTCCTTACAAGAGAGGAAAAGTTGATAAAAGGAGCTTTCCCCTTTAGATATAAAATTATGTGGTCTTACCATTTGTATTTTAAAAAAACTAGTTGAAGACCGGTGGAATACTCCATTTAGTGGTACTCCCATGTTCATACTTTCTTAGAAATTGAAAAAATATAAAGAAATGGTGAAAGGATGGAACATAAATTTATTAGGGAACATATTTCAAAAGAAGAAGTCCCTTTCTCTTGATCTTAAGGAAGTTCAGGATCAAATGGAGGAAGGCTATTTGGATGCTGACATTTGTACTAAGGAAAGGGGTTTGAGAAATCAATGAATCAAAATCACCAAGGAAGAATAAGGTTTTTGGAAGCAAAAATCTAGGGTCCAATGGCTAAAAGAGGGTGATAAGATCACCAAGTCCTTTCACCAATTAACCATGAAAGACAAGTCTAGAAACATGATTGTAAAACTGATTAAAGAGGACGACTTTGTTCTTACTAAGGAAGAGGAAATTACAGAGGAGATTGTTTCTTTCTTCTCTCACCTTCAACAACAAATTAACTTGGATAGAGAAAAGATGAATAAGCTTCTAGAAGTTATCCTCGACCTTCTAACGAATTCTGATATGAAAGAAATGCTTAAACTAGTCACCTTGGAAGAGGTTAGAAAGGTTGTCTTCTCCTTTGGTGCCTTTAAAGCCCCTATCCGTGATGGATTCCCTCCTACTTTTTTTTCAAGATTATTGGGATTTGGTAGTAGATGACATCCTCAATATGGCAAGAGAGTTCTTTAGATTTGGTATAATTCTTAATTAGGTTAATGCTACTTTCATAGTTTTGATCCCCAAGAAAGAGGATGCTACCTCAATGCAAGACTTTTGCCCAGTCAATCTCTGTAACACTATAAATTAAATTGTGTCAAAATTGATGATCTTTAGACTAAAAGTTGTCTTAGATAAGCGAATTTCTTCAAATTAGATAAGGGAGACATATCATGGATGCTATTTTCACCACTCATGAAATTTTTCATTCAATGCAAGTTAGTAAGAAGCTTTTTTGACATAGGTGCTTACAATATTTGGTTTCAAAGGTATATTTTTGAAGATACTAGAAGCTTTTTATATCACCCCCTCCCGTTCTATTATGATTAATGACTCCCTTAATGGGTACTTATCATGTGGAAGAGGCCTTAGACAAGGCAACCCCCTCACACCTTATCTGTTGAATTTAGTTGCGAAAGTTTTGGGAAGGAATTGCATGAAAATGCTAGATCAAGAACACATAAAAGGAGTTAAATCTGCTTCTTTTCCTACTGAAACCCACCAATAATTTTTTGATGACACTATATGTTTTGGAGCTGCCTAAATGGTTGAGGCCAAACACTAAAATATTGTTCTTAATGATTATGCAACTACCTCAGGTTAGTTTATATGTTATAATAAAAACAAGATCTATTTCTTTAAAGATGAAGCAATAGTGGTTCAAAAAGTTATGTATATTACATGTTGTCTAGCTACCAATCTCCTGGCCTCCTACCTTGGTCTCCCCTTAAACTCTAAAGCTCCTAATAATGCTTTTTGGAACAACATTATTGAAAGATTCCATAAAAAACTTGTTGGGTGTAAATAAAAAATGCTTAGTCAAGTAGGAAAAGTGCAACTCCTCAAGGCTTCCCTTCAAAACATC
This sequence comes from Thuja plicata, assembly GCA_018584345.1. NCBI lineage: Eukaryota > Viridiplantae > Streptophyta > Pinopsida > Cupressales > Cupressaceae > Thuja > Thuja plicata. Next base: position 256,444 of record MU226273.1, on the reverse strand, counting down.
CTAGTTTTCTACTTGTCCCTATTTAAAATCCCGACCTTATGTGGTTGATCAAATAGTACAATTAAAAAGAAATTTCTTTGGACAAGGGCGAAAGATAAGCCTAGAATCTCTTTTGTCAACTAGGATAAAGTCTGTACCCTAAAGAGTAAATGAGGATTGGGAATAAGGAGACTCAAAATATTTAATAAAGCCTTACTCTCTAAGATTGGATGACAATTTCTCTAGGGCTCTAAAGATTGGGTGTCTATCTTGAGGGCTAAGTACCGAAATAGGGATAAGACTAATCCATTCCTACATGTGGAAGGTCTACCATATGGTTCAGTAATATGGTATAATATTCTTAAATGTAGGGAAGCACTTATGAAAGGTGTTGGTAGGATTGTGGGAAATGGTAGAGATACATTATTTTGGAAATATGCGTGGAGGGGTGAACTCTCTTTCTCCTCTGTCATCCCTAATAATGAACTAATGGATTGTTGCAACACATTTGTGGGAGAGAAATCTCAAGACTACATTACCTATAACAGTGGAAAATCTACTTGGAAGAACATCAAAGAACAACTTATTAGAAACATACAGTTGAGGAATGGTTGGCCGACAGATTGGGAAAGGGGTATTAATGATATTAAAAGTAATTTGGGAGACAACTCTCTTATGGACCAATATAAACATGTGAGTGGGTTTTGAATCTTAATTCCTCCGGTGATTCATCTACCATGCTCGTCTATTCCTTGTGGGAGTTTCCTTTCCTTAGATCCCAATAATTGGATTGGAGAAATGTTTGGATCCCTAAACTTATCCCTAAAATCAAGTATTTCTCATGGATTGTTGTTCACAACAAAATCCTTATTATAAATAATCTAAATAAAAAAGGATTTCAATTCATTAATAGATGTACTTTGTGTTATCAGAGCAACGAGAGTATAGATCAATTATTATTTCATTCTCCCTATGCTTTAGAAATGTGGTCAATGATAAGGCCTTTAACTTTGGTGGATTGGGCTTTTCCTGCTTCTCTGTCTTAGTTTATTGGTTCATGGAATTTATGCCCCTACAAACATGCTATTATAAGGGAGCTTTGGAAATAAATACCTCTAATGGTGACTTGGGGTTTGTGGAAAGAACACAATGATATAATTTTTAGAGATGTCTCTAAGCCAAGTAAGGAGGTTTTCATGACTATAAAACATCAAATAACAAAAAACATCAATGTTTCCTCTTTTAGTGCCTTCAAAGAGATGCCTAATTTGCAGGAACTTAGAATGAAACAAATATGAGGTTTACCCCAAGATTTGACCAGGGTAAATTGGTCCAAGAAGCTAAACCAAATAAACATTGAGTGTCATCCCCTAGATCGGGGGTGGATAAAATGTAACTTTGATGAAAAATCAAAAGGAAATCTTGGGCTCGTTGGTGCTAGTCCAATTCTAAGAGATCATAAAGGGAGGTTGATTGAATGTACAAATATGAGTTTGGGAATTAAATCCAATAACTTTGCTGAGACTTGCATTATGGAAATGAATAACATTAGCTAAAGAATTGTGCTTTAACATGATAGCAGTTGAGGGTGACTCCAAATTGATTATTGATATCCTCAAAGAGGAGATCAAAGGTCCATGGGAGATAGGAACTTTGATGGGTTAATGTATAAGTTTTCTCAAGTGCTTTATACAAATCAAAATCCAATGTGTCTATTGGGAAGGGAATATGGTGGTCAATTCAATAGCGAATGAGGGCCTCCAAATTCAAAATTGTAGCCATTATAACAAAGATATTGTCCCACCGAATAATAAATTTCAAATGAAGTCAAGACCTTCTAACTCAAATATGGTGACTGGGATTAGGAGTATGATGTGTACCATTGACATGTATGAGTATATGAGGAGCTATATTTTAAAGGAAGGGTGGATTACATTGAGATTTCTTTGAATTGTTGGCTGCTATATTAGGGAAGGCTATTATTACAAGATAAGAAAAAGTACCACTCTTAATATTAATATGACTAGTGCCTTTAATTTTATTCTGTCAAACTTTGGCTATATCATTCCCATCACATAATCTTTATAAATCATTCTTTCATATGGGATTTACATGTAAGAGTGGAGAGAAAATGGAAACAATCAGTATAGAATTGTTGAAACTAAATATGCTAGATTTTAATTGCTATAAAGGATGTTATTTTCCCAAGAAATATTATCAAAGCTATTAATTAGGATTAAGACACTCTTAGTTTATCAACCTAATTCATTTTTAAGATTTAAGTTTATAAATTGGGGCTCATTTGCTGTTATTTTCAATAAAGCGTTTAAAATTTGGGCAAGAAAAATCTCATCTATTTATGACAATCTAACAAAAGCTATGGGGGGGGGGGGGGGGGGGGGGGNGGGTGGGGTGGGGGTCATAAAAGTTTTGAGCCAATTAATTGTGAAGCCCTAAGAAATAATGTAGAGCTATAGGATTTATTTGTGATCACATGATTGACCCCATTTTGTATGGGTATGTAGGGGTATAATGACACTATTACCTCTAAATCCACTAATTCTTGGATTGGAGGAAAGGTTAAAGTTGACAGTTTAGAATTCAGTCTCTCCAAAAATGATTGCAGATGCTATCGAACTAGAGAAATCAAGGATGAAAATTGCCAAAAACAACATGGGGAACTACCAAAGTTTCATCAACAAATTCCTCGAGGATGGGGATCAACTGAAGAGATTGAAAAATGGGTATGACAAGTTAAATATTCCTCCTCCTTATGCCTTGTTAGCTTGCATATTATGCACTATTTTACTCTAGAGGGTAGATATATGGTTGTGCATGGCTACCACTTTGCTTTGTTAAACCATGTTAGACAATGTAAAAATATTAAAATTCCTTTCTTCCTATTTTCTTCTTTACAACAAAGTATAAAGGGAGGTGCTTCCCCTATGCTTTACCAAGGCCTTATCATGTCCCTCTACAAGTATGCCCTTGACACAGACTCGCATGATAATCCTATGCCTTCTGAACAACAAGCCCACCCTCCTTCCCCTTCCTCTCAAGCCTCAAATCTTGCACTTAGAAGAATCACCATGGGGGATACTCCTTTTCTATAAACCCTTCTCTCCCTAATTCCCAGGGTAAGAAAAAGATGAAGAAAGACAACCCCACCCTGTCAATCAGCCAATGAACTTCTCATGGTTACCCCCCCAAAAAGAAACACTTTGGTTGACAAAAGTTGTTGTTGAACCTCCCTCAAAAGGACAAAATATTGTAGTAGAAGAAGATGGGATTCTTTCTTCTCAAGATATTTCAAAGGGCGAGGATGATAGTAATGATGAATGTTATGAAGGGGAAGAAGAACAAGATTAGTATGAAACAACATCACTAAAGAATGCGGAGGATTTGGGAGATTCAGAGGACAACCATGTAGAGAGGGATTCAGATAAAGAGGAAATTGAGCTATCCCTTGATAAGGGGGTTACAATGCAGAATATTCAAGAATTTGGAGAAAATAATAATAATTCTGAGGGCCCTTTCCAGGGTATTATGGAGATACTTGACCATTTGGAGAAAATGGTTAAAGAAAAGTTTTTAGGTATGGAGAAGGCACATTTCTCTCTTATTCACATCACAGATGGTAAATTATGAAAAGGGTGGTGATGGAGATTACTATTGAGAGGTCCAAAATCAAGAAGCAACTCAAGAAGACAAAAAAATGCGAAGGAGAAAAAGAAAGAAACCCTCAGAAGGGTAAATTGGACACCTGGGTGGTAGGGTTGAATAAGATGGAAAAGGACTGGAGCCTTATTGAGGCTATTTATAATTCAAGTGAATGGTCTTGGTCAGTTTCTTTTTGGGTCTAGTTCTGTGCTCATGGATGGATATTTTAAACTTTCTATATAAGACTTCTAATGTGTTAGTTAGCTTTACGCTAGTGGATGCCTGTACTATGGTTAATTGTTAGTATGTTGTTCTCAGTTGATAGTTACTATCTGCTGGTGCTTTTGTTTTGGTAGAATTGTTTTGTCTTTCTACAGTGTTGGGCCCCCCTTCACTGTGTGTTTTGTTGTACTTGGATGCTATTTTTATAGTGGTGTATTAATTCTCTATATGGGATCAGGGCCCTCTCCTTGCTTATATAATAAAAAATACGGAATCATATATTATAATACAAAGTGTTTATATAATAAAACACTCAAAGAGATATTTTATTGTTCTTAAGAAAGAGTTACAAATAGGATTGAATATATTTTCTAATCAAATTACTTCATTACATCAGTTTTATGTGTTATAACAATTACATCACAAACAATTAATTGAAATTTATTTCCACGATCATAAAAAGTTTACCAAGTGAATCTCTCATGTGTTGCATATAGACTTCCTGATTTGATTTAGACAAATTTATGATTTTCATTGAATCTTATATATTTTCTTACTTGAAAAATTCGTAATAGTTTCCTCCACTACCCATAACACCAAATCCTACACCACCCACATCAAATCCTACTCTTTGGTTGCTTTAAACTCACAGCTTGTAAAATTCTTGAACTGATACGGGTAAGAATAATTTTTATAAAAAGATCATTAAAAAAAACAACCACCTTTCCTATTCCGAATATACTCTTAATTATATTTATTATTCAATCAAAATTCAAAAACCATTACAGGTGCCTTCTAATCAAGGGATGCCTAAGAAATGGAAACTATTATATCCATGGTAAAAGAAGACAAACTATCCACCATATAAGAAAATCACCAATAAAACAGATTGAAGAGAGTTGGACGCAACCATTCCTTAGATTGGAAAGGCAGGCCGAAGAAATGATAGCAATGACATCAATGAAGAAAGATGACAAACTATGTACCATATTAGAACAACTCCTCAATTGCCCCCTCTTCAATAATGCTCGTCTTTCATATCAAATTTACCCACAATTTGTCCTACCTTCCATATCCAACATATCTATGATCACCTTGGCTTTCATATTCTCTGTTTTGGGCCCATTTCTTGCAGCTCAAGAACACTAGGAGATACTGGATTTTCCCCATCCATGCGTTGTCTTTATATCAGCCAAAAAAGATTTCTTATTCTTTCATCACTTCATTAACATTTGTTCCATCATTGCACTCAATGCTGTTGAATAACTTGTACACGGCTGCTGCTTTTCAATCCAAGGAATCATTGCGTCCAATTCTCTTCCATCGTTTTGATGGGCATTTTTTTTCTTGTTCTTTCTTATCTTTTGAACTTGGTAGCAAATGAAAGGGACCCATTTTTCACTTTCCTTGTATGGTATTGCTTGGCCGGTGATACCGACTCCTCAACGAAGTCTATGATTTTTCATGCTTGAGAATATGTCTCCAAACAATCCTTAACGGCCTTTGGAGGAAAAGCATGACTTGAAGAATGTTCTTTATATCCAATTCCACTGAAAGAGGTGAAGGATGATACTCAACAGGGACCCTGCTGTCATTTTCCATGACTTTGTTTATACCCACGTCTCTCAAAAGCAATTCCACAGGTAATGACACATTTTTATCTTCTTGTGAAGTCTTGCTTTGGATTGGGATGGTTAAGTCATGGTGGAATGACTTAAATCATACACATTAAACATTGATTTCTAGGTTATAAGTTCAAAGGTTATAAGTGTTAATTACTTTAGAATTGATTGTCATTCTTTAGGGTTAATATGTTTTTTAGTGTGTGTGGTTTAACGAATACAATTTTAGTAAAAGAGGATTTGTTTTTAATATGAAACAACAACAAATTGAGGGTGTTGTTCCTTATACAACTACAACTTATAGAATCAGCAACACATTAACAAGGGTGTTGTCTATTTGTTAATTTGAAGAGGTATTTTATAATGGTAGTAAGGGGTGAAATCCAATGGTACAAGCGTGTTAACATAAATTTCTTATTTTTGGCACGTCTATAAACTTGATCAATGATACTGATGTGTCACACTCTAGGATAGCTTGAGGATGAGGGAGATTGAACTTTGTGACCTCTTGCCTACAACATGATGCTTTAGCCAATCTAACTAAAGCCCTCACTCCACTAAATAATACAATATTTATCCTGCATGTCTCTTATGTTTATATAGGGTTTTTGTTAGTATAAGGAAGTGGTTTTTGAACATGGTTATCATATTTATAGTTGTTATATTTTATATTTTTTATTGTATAACGAAAACACAATCTAGGAGTTATTAGTGGTTGTTGCTTTTGGTTGTTTCTTAGCTGGATGTTGTTTGCTGAGTTATTTTCTAAACTAATTTTGTGATGGGATTAAGGCCCTTTCCCTACTTATATAATATAATAAAATATTTTATGTCTATAAGTATTAACTTAAATAAAATAATTTTAAACTAAAATAAAATAGCTTTTAAGTAAATTAAATAGTTCTACAAATTGATCTCTTCCATTTTTATAAATAGATGTATTTAAGATATCTATACTATTACATTAAAGTACCAGTTTGTGAGCATTGGGGGAATATTTTTATAGTTTTCAACATCCCCACTTATATGTGGGTTCTATGCCTCTCCCTATTTTTCTTACAATGGATCTTCCCAATGCCCACTACTTATTCGTGATAATGTTTCCTTTGGGAGTGAGTTTTAGCACTATGGCCAAACTTCAATCAAGGAATTTCCCTAATTAAGGCCCTATTATACTCCAATGGTTAATAAAACCTTTCTTTGAGCATAAATTTGCTTGTATAAAGCATCATTATCATGAGTATTTGAAGAATTTTAAAGATCTAGTAGGATGAGACACTAGGGATAACTTGTAGGAAACTCATATTGAGGAGATCAAATAACAAGCCAGATATGTTATTTAATTTATAAAATGGAAGAAATTTTTGATTTTTCTTCTTTAAGGTATTGAAAATAAATATTAATCAAGTTTCAAATGTGGGTTCCATCTTATCATTAAATGATGATGAAAAAGAAGAATTACGAAATTTAAAAATATGTCTAAATTATTTTGATATTAAACAAAAACCAAACAAGGGTGTTGTCCCTTACACAACGACAACACAAAGGCATCCAATAAGGATCAACAATACATTAAAAACATTAACAATGATCATGGCTCTTACTAAGATAGAGAAAAGAACTCATTTATAACAAGGTCAAGGATAGACCGTAAATAACACTAGCAAAAAAGTTATTAGCCACCTCAAGTGTGGGTAGACAACACACTTACAACATGGGGAGAAGGAGAGACCAACGAACCAATTTTCTTATGCTATTAGAAAACTTTCCAAGTGGTACTATCACTAGGACCCCACTACAAGGGGAGCAAGTGGTGGAACCCTCTTTGAGACACTGTTAACACAAGGGGCAAAGTGCTAGAAGGCGACACATCGTTAGCCAATGATTGAAGCGGAGTAGGATTGACCCATTGAGGAGGCTCCATGCAGTCAAAGGGGGACGCACTAGCAACAAGAGGTGAAGCAAGGTCCACTAGGTCCGATGATGCCAAATGAGTAGTAAGATCATCGTCTTGAGGGGAATCATCAGAGAAAGAATCATAAGCTAGGACACTCCAATGATCATCATTAGTGTCCTTCCACCAAGTGGCAACACCTTTATGATGTGAGAGAACAATCTATTTCCAGCTAACTAGTTGAGAATCACTCATGACATTGAAAGGAGATTCCCTCACAATCCAACGATTGAGTCCAATCACCAACCATAAGAACCATATCTCCAGGAAGAGATGTGGAAATGTTAATGTCAACCAGAGTGCGTGTAAAGGTAGAGAGAGCCGTGTCAACCATTGTATCATCCACCTTTAAGAATATGTCTAAATTGTTGTATGATGATGAAAAAGGGAAATTTTAGAGTTTGAAAATGTATTCAATCCTATTTGTTTGTCTTTTAACTATAACATGTTTAGAAATTTTCAAAAACTAAGATACAAGTTTAAGCTTGTTAATATTCCTTTTTAAATGAAAAGGGAGAGTGAGATTTTGTAAATATATAAAAACCCTAGCTCTTAGCAGATAATTTTTGTCAATTTAAAATATATTAACTATTGTTGTGCAATAATTATCTTATAGCAATAAACTAGAGCTTCTTTATTACGACTTGCATTTGTTCTCTCCTTGCCTATTTATGGACAATTTTATGACCATGTAGCTATTTACTTTTAATGTATTAGAGTTGAATCAAATCAAATACATAAAAAGTGCAATTAACTGTTGTTTCCTTGATTTTTGTCAATCTTTTTTTTTTAAACTTTTGGTTTAAGTCGACAGAAGATTTCTAAGGTTTCAAAACCTGATGCGTCCCCCAACATAGTTCTCAAAACTTCAATTACTCTGACAAAGTCATTTTATACTTAGAAGTTGTTCATTTCTCCTTTATTTCCTCTTTTTCTTTTGTTTTCAAAACCTATGTCGGGTCCCAACAAGGTTCTCAAAACCTTCTCAAGTTTTGACAAAGCTTTTTTCTTTACTCTCACTTCAAAGTTTTAAAGCCTTTCCCTTATGCACCTATCTATGACTTTGTTTCATAAACATATGTTGGGAGCTGACAAGGTTCTCACAACCCTATTGGTCTTTGACAAGGTTCTTGAAACCTTTAAGCTTCATTAGAAGCGTCATTTTTTAAAGACTTGAAGTGCAATCTCTCTTTGTTGTCCCATTTAGACATGGTTCAAAATTGACATCGAAGCTCGACGAGGTTTTTACAACCTCGTTAGTGAGACAACATAAAACTCATAACCTCAAAGTGTTCAAATCTTTTATAAAGAAAACTCTTGGAGCTTTACAAGATCATACTTCGAACATGAAAAGAGGTCTCAAGGTACTAACAAAAGTTAATTGAATAATGTGAAACTAGAGGTACATGACACAATCATTTAAAACATTCATTTCATTTTTTTTTTCATTATAGATGTCAAGGGTCCATCTACTTGCTAGAGATTTTAATGTAAATTATTTTTTTCTACTTGTCAATGTAAGAGTTTGTTATCATCTTACTCAATTAGACCCCCACTAGTTTATAGTTTTGGATAAGGACAAACATGTTTACTTAATTTGTGCATAGTATGTATTTTATGTACATGTTTTTATTTTTATTTTTTATGTTTTAAATATTGAAGAATTATTTTCATTGCAGCTATGAAGAAGATAGATATGGGTTTTTGAAATGACTCAAACCCTTGTATATGAGCCTAATGAAACTATTACTATATAAAAACTACTTGATTTACATCTAACATCATCTTTCCAACACTCCCTAGTTGGGGAACACCTATGAGACAAGCATTACAATATTCATTCAACACTAAGATTTCCTTGAGGGGATTTGAGCCTTGGTCTTCATCATTAGAATTAAGTAGTCCAAACTATTGACCACCCCACCATCCCCCTACTTGATCAAACTATTTTTCAACTATTTTTATTCAAACTCATAAATCAACTTTTATTCTTTCTCTACATCTTTTTGTTTTGTTCAATTACGAACTATTCATATATTTTTATGTTTAAATGGTTTTCTTTATGAAATTCAATTTAATGTTATTCTCTTACTAAGATTTTAAGAAAATATATTCAATAGGACTTCAACTATATGAACATTATTTTTATCAATTTTGAGGGCTATGCTAAACTTTCTATTGGATGTCATTTGATATTTGATTTTTTTTTTTTTTGGGAAAATCCTTAATGTTATTAGAACTATTAAATATATTTAAAGAGTACATCAAGAGGTCTATGAAGAAGATTATTTACATGCACAACAACATAAAGAGTGCAAATAAAAACTTTGAAATATAGTCACCTATTCATCTAGGATAAATTACAATCAAAAGATTATTTGGAATGATTTTATGCTTTTCCTTTAATAGAAGCACATTATCACACCTTGGCCAATGTTAATAGAAAATAAGATTTGCCATGGCAAGGCCAATATAATGAAATTAGGAAGCTAGTTCTATTTGTAAAGATAGACATCGAGTATTTTCATTTGACATATTAATAAAATCTTAGTATTGTTTGATTGTTGTTCCTATTGTGTTCATGATGCCTTGATGCCATTTTATCAATTTGAATCTATTATAGTCATGCACCAATTCATGAATTGTAAGCTTAAATGTTTCTTTCATTTTCTTCAATTTTGTCTACGTAATTTACATTGTGTAAAAATATTATTAATATGATGATATGTTTATATAGCTAACTATAATATAGATTTTTAATATGATATCCCATAAAGTACGATCATTTGTTTTATGTTGGTATGAAACATGTTATAATTGTATAAATAATTATGATAATAAGAAAACATCAAACATTCAAATGTATTCAATGCATATAACAATGTGTATAACACAAAAGGAAACACATTTGTGATTTTTTAACATCTAAGAAAATATATTTTAAATGTGACCTATTAAATAATGTGTCCACAAGATAAATGTCTTTAAGAAGAAAATAATAAATTAGTCCTTATAATTAGTGCTTATAATTAGTACTTATTATACTACTTTTGAGATTGTTTAGAAATCATCATTAATATTAACAAATTAATATACTTTTTAAGTTGTACTATGATCACAACCAAAATTCTTGAAAACCAATAATAATATCTGAAAGTACTATAAATGATCAAGAGACAAATATTTATAATCTTGTTACCTTAATGGTACATATAATAATTCTTAAATAATATAAATATACATTATTTAACTAACAAAACTATAAATATTAATATCTATCAACAATCTAATCATACACTTAAACATTATTATTATTAATTTAATATTGTAATTGTACCTTTAAAACCCTTTATCATTTAAAGAACCCCTTCAACATAAATGTAGTAACTTTCTCTATGGCCAAACTTCCACATAATTTTTAGTCGATACTTTACAATCATAAGTATGTTTTCCCGCCTTTGACTATTAATAATAACAAGGTACTATTATGTGATAAATTTATTGATATTATATACTTTTTTCTGCATTAATTATGTTTTCTTGCTTTTGACCCATTACTTGTTTTAATCAATTATCGCAATTGAACACACCGTCTAAATATTTGAGAGTACTCCCCACTTTTGATTTATTAATTATTTTAAAAAATATTCTACCATATGATATTGAGTGCACAACCTAAAAATATTTTTTTATTACTAAAATATATGTATTGGTGAAAGGATATATACATTCAATTTGACTCATTAACCGAGGGAGCATAGCGTGGAACATCTTATTATATTATTCTATTAATTTATTTTTTATTGTATCATAATGGAAAAGTGCGTTTGTTAAAATGTATAGGAAGTTAGTGCTATTTTTTATATGAAGTGGAAATTCCTCAAAAACATTACTCACCAAAGATGGATTTGACTCCTCATCCATTGTTTTGGGGTACTCTTTAGGCTCACTCCATATTTTAAAACTCTTTATTTTATAAAGGGTGGGGCCTTAGGGTTACATATTAGGTTTGGTATATCTAGTTGTTTTTATGTACGATTGGGAAAAATGGGAGTTATAATTATATTTAATAAAAATAAATATCAATATAAGTCACAATGTTCTTTAGGTTGAATAGAATAGAAAAAGGGTTGAGGTTTATTGAGCAACAAAATAAGGGTGTTGATTCTTATAGAACTACAACTTGAGACCATAAAAAATAATAATAGAAAAACATAAAAAACTATATAGAGAGTAGCCACGAATAAGCAACCACTAACAGAGCGGTCGAACATGCTATGCACAACCAACTAATCATCACATTACAAATAATAATAGTATTCAAGTAGAACCTAATCCTAGCACAAGTAAAATGCTTTAAATGACTATCAAAAAGTATAATGTTCATCCTGGGATCAAAGCCCAAATTGAAAGATCACATAAAAAAGGAAGTATTTCTAGGAACTCCACAGGGACAAAAAGTGGTAAGAACCGTAGCCAACCATAAATTTAACATTGCTGCGAGATTTGATGTTGCGACCCCGCTAGTGTAGCACATGGCTCCAGTCCTCTGTAAGGAACTTGAATATGTCCTTGTAATTGCCTTCGTCTTCTCCATCCTCGCTAAGAACCTTTTGTTGCAACAAACACTAAGAAGTAGCAGAATTGTGCGTAACTCAAAGACTGGACCTAGAGATACTCCCCATCTTTTGCTCCATCTCAAACATTTTGGTTTTAAGATTTCCCACTTCGCTCTTCAGATTAGTCAACTCCAAACCAGTGTTCTGACAACCATCACAAACCGAGTTACCATTGGTATAGTTGAAGGTTTCTTCTTCGGGCAACATTTCCCCAATAAGGTCAATCAACTCCTCTTTCATGCTGTCAGAGATATGGGTGGAACTATTGGTAGTAGACTTGTTAGAACTACTAGGAGTATAAAATTCAACACCATCAAAATCCATCATTTCCCCTTCTCATCTTTCTTCTTAGTTTTCTCACTCCCTTGTTCAGTATCCTCCTTATAATCATAGTCGAAAATCAATTTATTCCCTTTCCTTGCTAGCCTAGTAGCCAACCTATTAGACCTATGGGGGTTACTATGCTAAATCATCAACATCATCTTCCTCCTCACTAATCACTTCCTGAATAGAAACTTTGGATTTATTAGTAGGGGGAGGTATTTTTCCCTTTTCTTTTGACGAAAGTCAGTTTGGACACTTTTCCTTTTAGTCCACTAGTTTCAAGAATGGGAACATAAGGATTGGGCGTTTTTTGGGTACCAAGTAAAGGCGAAATCTTAAGGGTTCCCAGGTGGTGAATATATATTTTCCTATTGGGCCTGGTGCATCAATAATGTTAGTAGGAGGGAGGGACTGCAAAACGAGGGCCTCATAGACCACTATGGGTTTAGGGGGGTAGAGTGCCAAATGAAAATTGTAAAGCCTAAAAATAAGACCTTGATGCAAAAGGATGGGTTTCTTTCCCTAGGTTTGAGAACTCTCCTTTGCATCCAAAGAAGATCTTTCAAGAGAATTAAGCAGAAAAATGGAAAGGAGATAATATCATGATTTATAAAATGGTTAAGGAGAGGCATATGATAGTAGTAGTAAAATTTGAAATGCTTTTCAAGAGTGAAATACTTCATGATCATGAGACAAACCTGGTCCCAAGGTGGTGGCAACTGCTCCCTTTCATATCGTTCCTGCATCATAACTAGAGCTTCACCTTCTCTAAAAAACCTATCAAGGCTATTGTTGTCCACTTCCTGATAGGTCCTTTTCCATTTTCTTCCTTCAAAGGGTAACCCATTAGCCCTGGAAATCGCCTCCTTAATAATTTCAAAGGAGATGCCCCTGAAATGAATCTCATGTATTCCTAGGAATTGACAAATTGAATAGATAAACCCTCATCAAACCCATTTATGGATTTGATATACTTATAAACACCACCTTCCCTACAAATATGTTGAACAATGGCTTCATTCTTGAAATTGTTCGGCTTACCAGTCTCAATGCGGACATAGTTACCACCCATCCCTGTAGTAGAAAAAGAAGGACTCACTCTAAGGAAAAAATGCAACCCTTGATACAACTAGAGAAAATTTCCATTAAAATAGAGTGATTTAAAAGAAGACGAAGGGCCTTCCTTCCAAGTTGGTTGTAATCATCAAGCCGTCCTCCCCAAAAACTTGGCTCATGTGGGAAAAAAATCCTCACATATGAAGGTCTATCACCCCAGAGCACAAGGAGTATACTCCTTTACAAGGGAGGAAATAATAAATGCATAAATAACTGCGTGCAATCCAAACATGGTGCCATCTCATCATTATAGAGCCCACCCTAGAATTCATGTAATTTCCATAATTCTCCAAAGGCCACATAGACTGCTTATTATCTCTTAAGAGAAATTTACTGCCACATCTATGAAGGCTAGTCCACATCCCCATACCGACACGCCACCTCATTAGGTTCATTTTCGAATTCAAAATGGAAATTTTAGCAAAAATTTCATGATCTAAACCATCATGACTAGGACTTCGACAAGACAATTCAAACACTATGAAGTACACGAAATGAACCACCAACACCAAACCAAAGTGTCACCCCTCATTCCTTTTAGGAGTTGGACTGTCTTCCCTTAGAAGAGTTTAGATATAGTCGAGAGGGATTCCTATTTTCTTTAGCACCTAAGTCCATTCAATTGATAGCCTGTTGTAGCCAGTGAGTTCACTATCACATTACTTTCCATTTAGACATGTTAATATCAAAGGAGTTAAATACCAAGATAAGTCTTCATACGTCTCCACAATTCCATCAATTGACCAATTAACCCCAGACATTCCTTTAGCAATATCAACAATGAACTTTGAGTCCCCTTCTATAGATAAAAATTTAATGCTAATTGATAGTGCAATCTTGAGCCCCCACAAAAGACCCATTCCTTTGGCTTGGCTGTTTATGTAATTCTACACAATTTGCCACTATAAGCTTCCACTAAAATTCCAACATCCGTTCTGATTAATCCCTTAACAACATCACCTTGAATTCGCTTTGAAGCCCCATCAAAATAAGCTCAAGCCAACTTGGTCTAGGGGGGACCATTTGCTGCTCTTCCTTTTAATTGTTTTAGAGTTATCAAACTTTGCATAAGATTCAACAATGACCCAAATTTTGGCAATTTTATTGTCAAGTTGAGAAGGGGGGAGGGAAAGACAAGGCTAGGTGGTAACTGCCAAATTCTCCAAAAGTGTTTTGTAAAAAATCTGAAAAACATCATCAGTCGAGCTCTCCACACCCCATAAAAATCTGTGATTTCTCTCTTTCCAAATGTTCCAACTCAAATGGGGAGGAATTTACATCCAAAGTTGTCTAATAAGGGGGTTAAAGCGAACCCCCCTCCTATTAAAGACAAGCTGTGGAATCTTCTCATTCATAACCCAATAAATTTGAAACATGTGTAGCACCTTATTCCAAAGGTTTTGTGTGAATGGACAGTGGATAAGAAGGTTAGAGGCAATTTTCTCACTGTGCTTACAAAGAGCACAATGATTTGGTAGTTGAAATCCATGCTTGGTTAGATTGATATAGAAGGATATATGAATCAAATGACGATACTTATGGTTTATTAATAGGTATATGATCTTTCTTTACGCATTTTATATTTGTCAAGGTATAGTAGTGATTTTATACATAAAGTTTTGTAGTCTTCTCCATTCTCTTCTTCTTCTTATTCTCTTGTTAACTACATCAAGGCATTTTCTTATAGAAGTAAATGGGTATGTAAGTTGTCTCCGCCAATGTCTAGTTTTCCTAGGCTGTAACAATGACATTTAGGATGGTGACTTTTTTGAGACAAAATGATTCCTTATGTTATGTTTTGCAATTGTACTGCTTAATCAACACAATGGTCATGTCATTAATTTTCTCATGTTTTAGGTATTAAACATGTTTCTTTCACATTTATTAGAGCTAAACATTGAACTTTTGTTCAAATAAAATTGTAATGGTTATATTAATACTTTCAAGATATTTTGGTAGAAAACTATTTTTTTTTCTATTTTGCTCTAAAGATTGTGGTGCAATTATAGACTTTTATTTTTAAAAGATATAATTTGGTGCACAAAAAGTAAAAATATCATCATTCTTTTTATCACATGATTTAAAATTTGCCGGCATGGCTAAAATAAGAGCAAACTACAACACTATGGAAATTCAAATATGATGAAAATAACTAATTATGGACTAACATTATTTTTTTTGCTTTCAGCTCTGTTCTTTGTGGATTGTGCAAATAACCTCTATCTATTTGGCATAGATAAATCTCTTCCTTTCTCAAGCATAAGATGATCACAAATACACATATGTGCTTAAAGTATCTAGGTGACAGACTAGGATATGCTTGAGTCCTTGTTTAGACACATATAGGAGTAATTTGTTTTTTTAAAAAATCTTTAAACCTACAATAAGAAATGTTAGAATCTAACCACAAAATATCCAATTCTATTGCAAATCTTACATCTATTCCAAAAGAGAATCGTCAATAATCTATCATACACAATCTATAATGATAAAATAGTGTAAATCAAATTGCACAAAATGAAGTACTTCTCCTTTGTTTGTCTCTTCTTTGTGGGCTCTCAAATTTGAGCTTCGATATGATGACACAAAGATTCGAGAATTGTGGTTGTTAAACTTGTGAGGAATCACCCTCCTTTTATAGAGTCGTGGACTTAAATGAACAATTTAGATTAACAGGTGCTAACTGATAATGGATGGCTAGGATTGATTATGACAAGGTTGATTGGACAAATGACTAAGACAAATTGACAGTTGACTGGCTACATGATATGATTGATTGGATAGATAACTTGGTTGATAGACAATGAACTGACTGCATGATTGAAGACTTTAAATGTAACTGATTACATTGATTAGAAGGCCGAGTTGATTGAAAAGATGAACTGCTAGTCAGTAGAAGTTAGAGGGGTGAAACAAAAGAATATAAGTAGCATTAAATAATTATTTAATTGTGCATGAGAGAGAATAAATAAATAAAATAATTTATTTATTTTCAGAAGAATAAGTTTGCATAGGAGAAATGAAATAATTAAATAAATTAAATAATTTATTTAATTTTAGAAGAGATAGTAATTGAATAATTAAAATAATCATTTAATTATGGTGACAAGAACAAGAAAGAATGTTAATTTAATTAAATAATTTGAAAATTTTAATTAAAATTGAAGAAAAATGATTCAATTAAAAAATAAAAAATATTTAATTAATATTTCAGGAGTATTAGACAATTAAATAACTAAAATAATTATTTAATTATAGAATACTAGAAGAAATTATTTGATTAAGTAAATTAAAGAATTCATTTAATAAGAGAAGACTTAGTTAACTAATTAAATAATTAAAATAATTATTTAATCATGAGTGACAAGATCAAGGAGACATTTAATTAAATAATAAAAAATATTTACCTAAAGTGTATGAGACAAGAGATAAGAAATGAGGTAAATAAATCAATTAATCATGTGCATGCAATTAATAAATAAAATAAAGATTTTATTTATTGTAGAGGAGATTTTTTTTTAAAAAGTGAATAATTAAATAAATTAAAGAATTTATTTAATTATAGATGACTTAGTTAACTAATTAAATAATTAAAATATTTATTTAATTATTGTAGACTAGAAGAAACAATTTAATTATATAAATTAAAGAACTTACTTAATTAAAGAGGAATTAGTTAGTTAATTAAATAATTAAAATAATTATTTAATTATAAGAAAAAATAGAAGAATGCATTTAATTCAATAATAAAGATTATTTGTCAATGTTGGTATGTTGTGATGGTTAAGTTGGTGCGTTGTTGTTCTTGCCATCAATGCTCAAATATCATTAGGGATGAGGTCCCCCATTTGTGGCCTCACCAGTTCATAGCTCCAGGTCAAAGCGTTTACTCCTCTTTAAAAATTAAATAAAATAATAAAGATTATTTCATTAAAGTGGAGTAAATTGATTAATTAAATAATAAAATTATTTAATTAATATTAGTGGTGCAGGGGCACCTAATCTAGAAGGTCAAAGACTCATGAAGAGTAAAAGATGTTTTAAGTAATTGTGATCATTTGTATAAATATATTGATTCATGTTGAATCCATTTGTAAAGGTAAGATCAAGAATTGTAATGAAGTCACAAAAGTTGTCAACAAGGTCCTAGATAGGTCTAGGAGGTAAAAATTGAGAAATGACCTAATAAAGGGTAAAGTGGATGTAGAATATCCATTAAATTCCATTTTAGGAAATTCAAGTGTCCATACAAAGATTTGTCAAGTTTGGAGTTAAACTAGTAAAGTTGTCATAAAAAGTTGTAATGCAAAATGCATAAAATATTGTCAAAAGATGCAAGCATGTTGTAAAGGGTTAAAAGAGTATAAGGAGATGGTTCCAAAGGTGGTTAAGAAGTTATAAACCACCACACATATTATAAAAAAATTGTATTGGTCGTTCCAAAGATGAATGAGAAGAGGAAGATCATTTTGAATCAATTGGTGTCTTCACAACTTGTTGTTTTGATTGGTGCTAACTATTTTTATATGGTTTCCAGGTATTGTATGGACTTGTACAACCTGTAAATGTTATAAAAAATATATTTTATTTAAATAAGGATGAATAATATTCATTTTCATTTTGGTTTTGGTTTGGAGTGATTATGTGGAGAAATGAATATGTTATGGTAGTTTTGGCAAAAGTTGTTATTTGCAGATCTGAGCATGCTTGGCTACAGTCAGATTGAAACATTTGGTACATACACATTTTGGAGAATCAAGATCTCTAATCACATTCCTTGGAAATATATGCAAATTAGATTTTATTTAAATTTGGTTTGATTCATTTTTATTCATATTTGTGAAAGTTATGTATTTTTGAGTGAAAACTGGTTTTTAAAGATCTCCATTGGAGTTGCAGGCAGTGATTTGTGCCTGTAAAATGATTTATGAATGGGAAAATTTAATGGATTATATATTATGAAAATAGACTCACAAATGGTTATCTTAGAATTATTTTGGTTTCATTTGGATTCGTTTTGAGAAATATATGAGACGCCCTAGGTAGGGTTTGATGTTTTACTTCTAGTTTATGACAGAAAGAATGGCTATCGGTGTAGAGACCATAACTTATAATTGAATTTATTTATTTGGATATTCTTTAAATGTGTTTTATAAGGAATAATTTGGAACAATTAAACCAAAGGATTTGTTTAGAGGATTTCAAAGCTGAAAGTTATGAAGAAAGGAATTAGATATAGAAAACAAGATATGCAAAGGGAGAAAGGTTGATGTTTTTGTGTTAAAACATGTTGTGTTTTTTCCTCATAAGATGCCTCTATACAAAGAAATTATTGAATGGATGTTGAAAGGATCAGAAAGGATCCTATTGATGCATCATATATAGTTCACTGATTTAGAGATGATATTTTCCTTTGACAAGTTGTTCATTTGTTGAAAGGAGATTGGATCATCAGGATCCTAGGGATTGATGAGTTTCTAGTTATCTCTCTACATCAAGTGGTATCTTAGCTAGAAGCTCCCAAGTGTGTGGGTAGACCACCAAGGGAGGAAATCCACACCAGGACATAGCCCTATGTTATGGTTATTTGATTCTTGCTGATGAGTTTGCGGTTGTAGGTGCTGGTCCACTAGCTGTAGGTGGAAGACATGGAGGTCTGTCAAATTTCCAAAAGACCTAGAGAGAGAGGCAGATAAAAGACTCTTGGGTGAGGCAAGTTAGTTGCTTTGGTAAAACTTGGAGAGAAGCCATATGTTCTCCATTGATGGGAGTCTCATCTTGAAGACATGGTAAAGAAGACAAAGAGGCAAGGATACACATAAAGACAAATAAGAAGCCAAAGTTCAAGATGCAATTTGCAGTCAATTTTTTTTGCAAGTTATTGCATTCACTTTTCCAAGAGACTTGGAAAGCTTTCAAGGCCGGTAGTATGGTGCAGGGGCACCTAATCCAGAAGGTCAAAGAATCATGAAGAGTAAAACATGTTTTAATGATGTTTAATTCATTTTGGTCATTTGTATAAATGTATTGATTCATGTTGAATCTATTTGTAAAGGTAAGATCAAGAATTGTAATGAAGTTACAAAAGTTGTCAACAAGGTCCTAGATAGGTCTAGGAGGTCAAAAATTGAGAAATGACCTAATAAAGGGTAAAGTGGATGTAAAATTTCCATTAAATTCCATTTTAGGGAATTCAAGTGTCCATTCAAAGATTTTTCAAGTTTGGAGTTAAACTAGTAAAGTTGTCATAAAAAGTTGTAATACAAAATACATAAAATATTGTCAAAAGATACAAGCATGTTGTAAATCGTTAAAAGAGTGCAAGGAGACGGTTCCAAAGGTGGTTAGGAAGTTATAAACCACCACACATACTATAAAAACATTGTATTTGTAATTCCAAAGATGAATGAGAAGAGGAAGATCATTTTGAATCAATTGGTGTCTTCACAACTTGATGTTTTGATTGGAGCTAACTATTTTTTATGTGGTTTCCAGGTCTTGTGCGGATCTGTACAGCCTGGAAATATTGTAAAAAGTGTATTTTATTTAAATTAGGATGAATAATATTCCTTTTGGTTTTGGTTTGGAGTGGTCATGTGGAGAAATGAGTTTGTTATGGTAGTTTTGGCAAAAGTTTTTATTTGTAGATCTGAGCATGCTCGACTATAGTCAGATTGAAACATTTGGTACAGACACATTTTGGAGACTCAGGACCTCTAATCATATTACTTGGAAATATATGAGAATTAGATTTCATTTACATTTTTTTTATTCATTTTCATTCATATTTGTGAAAGTTATGTATATTTGAGTGGAAACTGGTTTTTAAAGATCTCCATTGGAGTTGCAGGCAGTGATTTGTGCTTGTAAAATGATTTATCAATGGGAAAATTTAATGGATTATAGATTATGAAAATAGAATCACAAATGGTTATCTCAGAATTGGTTTGGTTTCATTTGGATTCTTTTCAAGAAATATATGAGATGCCCTAGGTAGGGTTTGATGTTTTACTTCTGGTTTATGACAGAAAGAATGACTATTGGTGTAGAGACCATAAATTATAATTTAATTTATGTATTGGGCTCTTCTTTATATATGTTTTATAAGGAATAATTTAGAACAATTCCACCAATGGATTTGTTAATAGGATTTCAAAAATGAAAGTTGTGAAGAATGAAATTAAATATAAAATCAGGATATGCAAAGAGAGAAAGGTTGATGTTTTTGTGTTAAAACATGTTGTGATTTTCCTCATAAGATGCCTCTATACAAAGACATTATTGAATGGATTTTGAAAGGATCACAAAGGATCATATTGATTCATCATATATAGTTCACTAATTTAGAGATGATATTTGCCTTTGACAAGTTGTTCATTTGTTGAAAGGAGATTGGATCATCATGATCCTAGGGATTGATGAGTTTCCATTTATCTCTCTGCATCAATTAGAAGAAAATTAGATAACTTTTTTTAGGCAAAAGTTTGGAAGATATATATATATATATATATATAATTTTACAAAAAGGCTCTAAAAAGCCTGATATAGCTTTTTCAAATTATGTAGTTCCTCCTATTAGACCATGAACGGATTTGGCCATTAGATTCAAACATTTTTGAGAAGATCTACAGTTTGCATCTATTGGATCAAATTCTAACCATATCAGAATAATTGATTCCCAGTCATGAGATATTCCACCCTGAAGAAGAGTTGTAAATTCCTCTGATTCATGAGGATATTTCAATTTTCATTTCTCAAATGTTGCATTCCATTCTTTCTCTAAATTCTTTCCATTCTCTTCTTACTTATTCATTTCTCTATATACATTGGAATAACATAAAATTGCTTTCTATCTACCCAACGCACTTTTTTTCCTCATTTTCTCAACATCTTCATCATAAAATGTTCCATGATGAGATTTGGATATTCCCTCCTTAGAAATCCTTCAAATGAGAGTTCTACAAAAGGAATCCATGTCTTCATGTATGTTATCAACATAGGGTTTTCTGATTTCCTTATCAGTCACCTACAAGATAGATTTTACTAATGTTACTGAATTTGGAGGAGATAATTTTTTTTCCTCTCCTACTCATCAAATATGCAGTGTCCCTTGCTCAACAATCTCCCAATTGTGGAGAACAACCACAAATTGGGCTGCTCAAATGGTGTTGAAGTGATGAGAAACTAACACAATTGTTTTTCCCACCATAACTCTGTCTAATGCAACGTGCACCACCTTCTCAATCTCCCCATCTAATGCACTAGTGACCTCATCCAACAATAATATATGTGGATTCTTTGTAATGTCCCTTTGTATTGCTAGGCGTTGTTTCTTCCCACCAGATAGTTGTGTTCCTTTGTCTCCACATTTGGTCACATACCCATCTTTCAAATTTGATATGAAGTGGTGGGCATTGGCGGCAGTAGCAGATTGAATAATCTAAGCTTCAGTTACAGTGGGTCTTCCATACAAGATGTCTTTAATTCTTCCTGCAAATAAAACTCTCTTTCCCTACGAGTGCAATATGATTTTTCAAGTATCTCAAATTCAAATTTTTGATGTCCATTCCATGCATTGTGATGGTTCCTTTGAGAGGGTCATAAAACCTTTCTATCAAACAAATTATGGTCAACTTGCCTGACCCACTTGGCCCAACTAAAGCTATGTTGCTACCTGAGTTAACCCTAAAGTTGAAATATTTCAATATTATACAATGTGGTCAGGGTGGATAAGCAAATTATACACTTTTTAATTCTATATTTCCTTGAATTTTAAGTGGTTTTATTCCTTGACGATCATCTAGGTTGATTTTGGTGATTCTGTCCAGGATTTCAAACATAGATTTGAATCCAACAATACCCTTGGTAAGGTATGAAGTTATGCTGCTTGCTTCTTCTATCACTCTTCCTATGCTCACCAGGATGAATAATGTCTTGAAAACATCCCCTGGGTTGATTAGTCCCTAGTGCATAAGCCTTCCACCATACTATTAGTCCAAACCCGAGGCTTACAAGGTTAAGTTTGTTAGAATAACTGAGAGGGGGAGGGGGGGGGTGAATCAGTGTCCTCAAAAATAATTCCAATAATTCCAACCAAAACTTATATTAGAAATATAATACCTTTAGTTATCTTTAGTCCTACAAGATGTATGCCTTTAAGTAATCTTATCAAATATATACTGCTCGGTTAGATATGTTGTTTATCTTTTCCTAGCCTTTACCGAGTAGTAGCAATTAAACTTAGTGTTTACCAACCAGTCCTATTTTAGTAATGTGTAAAGAAAAACATCAAAGTAATGAACCATATACACATTTGACACATGGATTTTTAACATGGAAACCCTGTTAAGGGAAAAACCACTTGGGATCGGTAACCCAAAATTTTCACTCTTCTAAAGTGAACTCGGTGAACAACCAACACTGTTAAAGGTTACAAACAAACTGTTAAGTGTGACCTCGTTAGGGGATTTAAAATTAACAGTTTATCATTTGACCTAGAATTCACTATGCTGTCAACATGAATTTTTTTTTGATACTCTTGAGCATCTCAATACAATAAGGATGGTTAAATCCCACTCGGTTAAGAGATTTTTTGAATCAATGGTTAAACTGAAATAGTAAACGATATGTTCAACAATACAACTTTAACTTGCAGATTTTTAGATCTATTGTTAGTCCATAATACCTATCTGATCAATGTCCTCTTCAATTCCTTTTCTCCCCTTCTTTCTTCTTTCTTCTTGGTGAATGCTCTTTCTTCTTTGTTGCTCGGTGTTTGCAAAATTCTTGGCTCTGTTCTTTAGCCTGTATGATTAGATCTGCATGAAGACTTCTATCTTTACTAGAATTATATTCAAGATTCCTTTTTTTTCATAATGAATTACTTGTCTCTTTATATAGACATGATTTCATCGTTCAATCTCCTTGTCTTTCTTGTTCTTGATGTAGATTGCTTCTTTGATTTGCAAATATCACCATGCATTGCCCTAATATTTAAAGTTTTGCATTAGTTTTATTCCATAGATTTCTCCTTGACAATTGTGAATAAAACTAGCTTTAAATATTTAGTTTAACTGGTTGATGAAAATAAAAAAAAATAATCAGTTAAATCTAAATATAGCTCCTACCAGCTAAGTGTTTTGTCATTTTCTAACTCCAGTTCTGATCGGTGATCAACTCTTAGTTTGCTCGGTCATTGACTCCAGTTGTCCTCGGGTATCAACTTCAGTTCTTCTTGGTGACCACTTCAGTTATGCTTGGTGTTGTGGTGCTTAGTATACATTGTGACTTCTCGGGGTTCTCTATCTGTCGATGTGCACTATCCGTCAATGTTTACTGTCACTCAGTGTGCACTGTATTTTCATGTTTACCGATAACATAAAATTTATCTCTTTGGTTTTTTGAAGTCTATGACAATATGTATATGACCAATCATATTATATCAAGTTGACATCAATGAAAATACAATACATTAACTGAATTAATGTCTTGCATTTACTTTCTGTGGCTCGGTGATCATCAACTTATCATCTTCAAACATTCAATCCGTTATAGTTCATAAATCTCTCCCTTTGGCATTGATGGCAACATAATTATCAAAACAATATGAAATATGTAATGTAAATCATGCCATATCATACCAAAATTATTTTTCTATAACCAATTCAAATATCTGACGCTCAGTAAGCTCTTCTAGCTTATATTTGATTCTTGCAGAGTGCTTTTCCTTTCTTCATCCCCTTCAATGGATAGATGTAGCAATTCTATCTTCTGCTTCTATCTTTCCATTTGTTGTAGAATTTATTCTCCCTTTTCTAGATAGATATGCAGTGTGAACCTTTTCTCCAATTCTATCCCTTAGATGGATGGTTGTTTCTTTGAATCTTTCTTGGATCTTTCTCTCCCTTTGTAGAAACTTATTTTTTTGATCTTTTCTCTCCCTTTGACTGATTTTCTTTTCCTTGATGGATTATTTTATTTAATCTCTCTCCCTTTTTATGATCATGATATGATATTTCATTATTGGATATCTCTCTCCTTTTGACAACAATGCCAAACATAAATATATCATTGAATATCTCTCTCCATTAGCAATACAGCTCTGTAGTAGCCAACAATATCTCTAGTGTTTGGTTCTGATAAGTACCTTCTTGTACTGATATGTCATTGTAGTCCATATTTTTTCTTGTATCAACATGATTGATACTCTGATAATGTATAGGCTGATGCAACCTCCTAGTCAGCTTATTGACAAGTAGACAAGGGTCGGACCCCTAGTCTCTTCCTTAGGTACTCAAATGTATCTTTTGGAAATGGCTTTGTGAATATGTTTGCTAATTGTTCTTTGGATTGTACATATTCCAATATTACTTCTTTCTCTTGTACTTTTTCCCTTAAGTAATGATACTTAATAGCAATGTGCTTTGTCTTAGCATGCATCACGAGGTTCTTTGAAATGTTGATAGCACTTGTATTATCACAATAGATAATTATTGGTTCAAGAATTTCCATATTCATACCTTTCAGTAATTGCTTGATCCATGCAATGTTAGAGCAATTTGCAGCAGCAGCTACATATTCTTCTTTTACAATTGATTGAGATATGCATCCTTTCTTTTTACTTATCCATGTGACACATCTATCACCCATAAAGAATACTCCTCCTCTTGCGCTCTTTCTATCATCTATGTTTCCATTACAATCAACATCTGTATAAACTTGTAGCTCAAATTTCCCTTCTTTATTATACCACAAGCCATAGTCTTCAATATTCTTTTGATATCTTAGAATTCTTTTAACAACAGTCATGTGTGATTCTTTGATATTAGCAGAGAATCTTGCAACTATACCAACTGCATGTGCTATATCTGGTCTAGTATGTACATCATACATTAGTTTTCCAATCATAGATCTATATAAGGTCTGATTTACCTCGGTTGTCTTATCTTCCTTTGTCAGTTTCCATTCAGTTTCCATAGGTGTTTCGACTGGTTTGGAGTCCTCTATTTTGAATATCTTCAGAACTTCTTTGATGTATTTGGATTGTGTGATGTAGATGCCTTCATCCCATGGTAGAATTTGTAGACCAAGAAAAAATTTGATCTCTCCAAACATTGACATCTCAAATTATTTGCTCATTTAATCAACAAATGATTTGCATAACATATCATTACCTCCAAATATGATATCATCAATAAATATCTCAGCAATCAGAATATTATCACCAATATCTCCTTTCAAATACAAATTACTGTTATCACTTGTTCTAAAAAATCCAATACTAATGAGATAAGAGTGAAGTATTTCATACCATGCTCTTGGTTCTTGTTTCAATCCATACAAGGCTTTGTGTAGTCTACAAACCATGTTCCTCTTATTTGGATGAACAAACCCTTCAGGTTGTTTAATGTATACCTCCTCTTTTAGTATTTCATTTAGAAATGTAGATTTAACATCCATTTGGTATACTTTAAATCCTTTGAAAGCAACATAAGAAAGTAGAAATCTTACTCCTTCTAGTCTAGCAATGGGTACAAAGGTTTCTCCATAGCCAATGCATTCTTCTTGTGCATACCCTTTTCATACCAATCTTTCTTTGTTCCTTGTGACTTCTCCATTCTCATTCAGTTTGTTTATGAATAGCCATTTGGTACCAATGACATTTTTGTCACTCGGTCTAGGTACTAATGTCCATGTTTTGTTCTTCTCAATTTCCTCAATCTCTTCATTCATTGCACTGACCCATTCTTGATTCTCAAGTGCAGTATTGACATATTTAGGCTCAAAATCACAAATTAAACATCTAGTGTTCAGTGACTTACTTCTTGTTCTCATTCCATCTCTTTTGTATCCAATGATCTGGTTCTACTGATGGTGTCTTCTGACATACTTAGAAAGTACATGTTCAAATATCTGTTCATTATTCTGTTCATCATCTTGACCTTCATTTTGATCTTCATCATCTCATGGTTCAACATTGTGAGCATTTTCCTGATTCTGGTTGTGTGCAGCCTATTGCTCAGTTGCATTGTTCTGTCGTTCGATAGTGATACATTGTTTCTCAGGCAGAGTGTCAGGTTCTTCACTATAGAAAAATATATTGTAATCTTCTGGATCCGTTTTGCTTTCCTCATCATTTTTATTAGCAAATTCATCCAATTAACTTTTGCACTTTCAATGATTTTGTTAGAAGATTTGTTAAGACATTTATAAGCTTTCCTTTTGGTATAATATCCTAGAAATATTCCCTCATCACTTTTAGAGTCAAGATTTCTATTTCTATCATCTTTTAATATATAACATTGACTTCCAAAAATTAAAAAGTAACTCACATTTGGTGTGTATCCATACCATAGCTCATAAGGTGTCTTATTTGTGTCTTTCTTCAATTGAACTCGGTTTAATGTATAGACAACAATACTTATAGCTTCTCTCCAGAATATTTGTGTGATACCTTTCTCAATCATCAGTGTTCTGGCATAATAAACAATTGATCTATTTCTCCTTTCAGCAATCCCATTTTGTTGTGGTGTTCTCGGTGCAGAAACCTGTCTTGTAACTCCATGCTCATTACAAATGTAAGTGAATTCATCAGAAATAAATTCTCCTCCTCTATCTGATCTTAAACATTTAAGTTCCTTTCCACTTTGATTTTTAACTATAGGTTTTGATGATCATATTTGGTCATTAGTATACAAAGGAAACAATTTTTGAACCGCCGGTAACATGATCATCGAAAGACAAGTTTTAGTGCAACTTGAAACATCAGTTCACAAAGTTCACTGAAAATGCTAAGTGCACTATCACTGATAGACAATTTACAGTGTAAACCGACAACACACTTTACTGAGAAAACTGACAGACAGTTTACAGAGAAACCTGAGAAGTAGAATGTCTATAGAGACATCACCGAGGAAATACTATAGAGCAACCCGAGCAGTAGTCTACCGAGAGACAACTTTAATTCTGAGAAATGTGGATATGAGTTACACGTCAGATAAAACACTTGAGTTTTATAATTATCATTAATTCTTATCTTTAAAACCATTTCTTGAGGGACAAGTAAAGCATATATAATTTTTTTAATCAGTCTAACTGGTTAAAAACATAAAAACTAGGAGATCAAGGTCAATTTGTAAACCTTTGATCATAGAATTTTCATTGAAAAGAATGAAACCTAGATAGGTCAATATATTGTATAAATAGATGTAGAAATTAATTATACAATGATGATTGTAGCTGCAACATACATTTATGGATCAGACAAAGAGTTTTATGCAGAAGGACAACAAAATATGAAATCACTTATGAAGAACAAGATTCAAGGGTACCGAGCAGAACAAAGGTATTAATCAATCACTATAGGTGATACACATACATTGTGAAATTAAAGGATCTGTACTTAGTAATTAAAGATTTCATATAATAAGGTCAATAAGTATTTTTGACTGCATTCTAACAAGTGTAGCAAATAGAAGAAATCCTTTGAGAAGGTGGATTTATCAATCCTTATGTAAATCTCTTAACCAAGTGAACACTTAACAATGTTTCCAAATATCTTAACCGAGTAGACCTAACCAGTCTAAAATGTTACTCCTAACAGGGTAAGATCATCAGAAGTGATCACACTTGTAGCCTTAACTGACACCTTTGATTCTACAGATAGTGAAGCTTTGTGGGTTTCATCCCCACTGTAGTTTTTACCTTCTAACAGGGGTTTTCTGTGTTACCAATTCTTGTGTCATGTGTACTTACATTTCATGAGTGTTTCTATGAATTTTTACATACAATTAATTTTATGATTTGATATTACATGCATAATGTAGAAAATAAATATGGTCGGTAATGCAAGGAATTGATTACTAAAGGATTAAGGGTTAATTGATAAAAAGTTTTAAGGGTACCCTCCCCTCTTAGTACACACCATTCCATTATTCCAACAATTGGTATTAGAGCAAGATCTCTTATTTGGAAAATTTTAAATCACTTGAGAGAAAATATCTTACAATAGAAAGGTATAAGCTAGACAAGAATATTGAGAATCAAAAGTTGCATATACAGATCTTCTATGAACAATACAAAGAATAAAGAATCAAGATAAGATAACTAATGGATGAAAGTAAATTTATGGCATCTCACTGAAATGAAACAAACTATCATGAAGAAGAGATACCTGATTTGTTTTTCATCAGTATCTACATCTAGCAATACATCAGACACATCTGACACAAGCATTACAAGTCTGAATGAAATCAATCAACATCCGACAGAGCAAGTAAAGGTACTACAAATCGGTCAAGAGACACAAATGGTAAGGATGATTTATGTTATGAATAATGATAGACAAGATGAAAAAGCTATTGATGATAGGAGAAAGATCACTGAGAAGCTACAAGAGAGAGAGACTGAAATACAGAGACTTATTGAACATCATCATGAGATCACCAATCAAATAGTTCTTATGAGTCATGAGGCAAACCAAGTGAACATAGAACTCAATGGGAAATTGGAAGCTATTGGTGAACTAAGAGAAGAAAATGAGAGACTAAGGCATGAAGCAAGGATTCAACAAGAACACAATGATATGATCAAGAAAGATGAAGAAAGTACAAAAACAATGGATGATTTTTTGAATGAACAAAGAAGAGTCAACAATAATACCGGTAGATAGGGTATACCGAGAAAGGAGAATCATCAAACCAAGATGATCAAAAAGATGTCTACACAACTCCAATACCAAGGAAACAGTCATGCAATCACTGTGGAAACCTAGGCCACACATAAAATGTTTGCAGGAACAAAGCTAAAGGTATTCCTAAATCCACATCTACATTCATAGGTAAATGTTATAACTATAACAAGCATGGACACAAAACACATAAATGTAGATCTAAGGTGAAACCACCAAAGAAGGAATCCTACATGGAAAAATATTGTTCCACTTGCAAAATGCATGGGCACACATCTCTTGAATGCAAGAAAAAGAAAAAGCAAACACGGAAACCAAAAGCACAAGAAAATGCTTATCAACCAAGAAGAGTCGGTAACTCATATGTTTGGGATTAAAACACATGGACAAATTGCATAAAATGTGGTGGATATGGACACATAGCTGCAAACTACATGAGGAAATGAACAAGAAAGTTTAGAAGCTGGACTAACCCTGGAATGACATGCTTACACTGTCATAGGGTCAGTCATCTAAGCAAGGACTGCAGAGACTGAGTGACAGAGACAAGCACTTTTTCCAATGACAATACCATTGAAGACATCAGGAAGATGAGAAACAAAATGTGGAGGAAAGCTACAAAAACTGATGATGCTAGACCAAACATTACAATTGGTGACACCTTATCCAATGGATCTGGTGATATCACCACCCCCACCTATGTAGAACAAGTAAGTATGGAAATGCACTATACAAATCTATATTTTACATCAGTTCTAATATACATTGATAATATGCCAAATTACCATGAATGAAGATGCACTATGGTATTAATTGTTATGAATTTGTGAATCCAATCTTGTCGGTCTATACACATCAAGAATTGTCAGTGTACATATAAAAGCTAAGTTGTTAATGTAAACCGAGCATCATTGGTAATCATGTAAAAAGACAATAAAGTCTTCGCTCCATACTGAGCACGTCGGTGAACATGTGAAAGGTCAATTGAGTTTAAAATTACCCTGAGCACCACATTATCACCGAGGATGAAGTTGGTATGATTCTCGAGCGACTCTATCTTCGAACACCGAGAAGTAGGTAAAGAATTTATTGCACCACTTAGGGCATCATCTATAAAAGGGCAACGAAAAGCTCATTCTTTCAAAAATCTATTAAGAGCAAAGAGTAGAGCGACCAACAATGACCATATTATAGAGCGAATCACAAGAATATTCACGGCTACTTTGACTGTTTCACATCATCTATAATAGATCAAGTGAGTAACTAAGACTCACCGAGAAAATAGATCAGTTACGGAGACAACCCTAATTTCACAGAAACATGGCAACTACTTCACAATTTTCCAAGATCGATAATGTGAAGGATAAGAAATTTAATTTGATCAAGAACACTACATGTGAAGAGCCTAAGTAAAAATTGTGTCCTGTGATGACATGTAACTGATTGAATGTTTGATAATGTTAAGTTGAAGATGATGCAAAAAATTAAACCAGTTAGTGGTTTGTATTGTCATTGATGTCAACTTGATATCATCTGTATGGTCATATACATAATGCCAAAGAATTTAGAGAATGAATGGAACAATGATTATGCTTTCAATAATGCATAAAAGTCAAGTAGTCACTAAGTGATAGACTACACCGACGGAGTGCACACCATTAGTAAAGACATATAAAGTCACAGTGATGCCCGACGAGTAGAAGACAGCGTTTCCTGACGAAGCAGGATCACAGGATTCCCAATGAGCAAGATCCAATGATGCCCGATGGACAGAGATCCCGAAGCTAACTGAAGTTACACTGACGGAACTGGCTGTTGTCACCAGCGACGAACTGCAAAATTGACCGACAGAACAAAGAGATCAGAAAATGACAAAATATCTAGCTGGTAGAGCTTAAGGATAGACTTAACTGATTGTTTTATTTGTTTTATTCAAAACACAATTAAGCAATTGATTTATATAGTTGGCAAGAAGATAATTACGAGATAAATCAGGAGTTAAAGCCGTAAATCAAATTGGCTGGATTGTTTTTCACGCCAAAAATCAAGAATCAAGAATCAAGAATTAAGGAATATCATGTCTATATAAGAGACAAGAATAATTTATTTATGTATGCACTTAGATACACATGGGAGTGAATTGAAAGAAGATGCTGAAGAGAAACTAGTGAAGGATAAACTTCATACAATCCTGATCAATCAAGCTAAGGGAGAGCTAAAGAATTCTGCAGACACCGACGAACAGAGAAGCATAGCATCACAGAGCAGAAAGTGTGAAGCACAAAGGAATTGAATTGATACATTGATTAGAGAGGTATTGTATGTAAATAGATCTAAATATCTGCAATTCAAAGTTGCATTAGAAATAGGTCATTGTATTTCAGTTTAACCATTGAAGCATTAAGTCTCTTAACAGAGCAGGACTTAACCATCTTCTATAATTGAGGTATATCCTAATAGATTACCAAAAAGGTTGATTCATGATAGTAGCAGTGGTCTTACCTAAAGCCTATTGACAGTCTAAGAAGGAGGCTGATTCAAGGATGGTAGCGTAGATGCCAGATACTAAGTGACAACCTATGTATAAAAATCCTCTAACAAAGTCACACTTAACCGTGTGTTTGTAACCTTTAACACAGTTGGCTCCTAACAGGGCTCACTTCAGAAGAGTGAAAATTTGGGGTACCGGTCCCAGTGGTTTTTTCCCTTAACAGGGTTTCCACATTAAAATCCATGTGTTATATGTGTATGGTTTATTACTTTAT
>MU226273.1:147691-224445 GCA_018584345.1 Thuja plicata | reverse complement strand
AACAGGGTTTCCACATTAAAATCCATGTGTTATATGTGTATGGTTTATTACTTTATTGTTTTACATTTCACATATGCATTTCTGGATTGATTGGTATACTCTGCATATTTACTGAGTATCGGTAAATGAGTTTTACTACTTATCAGTAATCAAGGAGAATAAGGACAGACAAGGTAAATCGACAGACAGTTAATTATTTCAAGTATTTTAAGGCATACATCTTGTAGGGACTTAATAATCTGAGGTGTATTAATTGGTGGATTAAAGTTTAAAGGATAAATTTTTGAGGCCACTGATTCACCCCCCTCTCAGTTATTACTAACATCCCAAGGTTGCTTCACAACCCGATGACACTGGAGCATTCTCAAGCATACTACCTAGGGTTTTGCTAGTTGAGGATGGACCAGCCTATATCCACTGCAAAGTTGCAAAAATTAGAGATCTCAAAGTTGAAGAAGATTACAAGAAGCTTTGCACAGATGGAAACATTAAGGATGAATATAAAAACATTGAGGTAAAAGGGTTGACAAATTCCCTAATGTTCTTAAAGGAATTCAAAACCGAGTGGATTTAGATAGTCCTCAGTAGAGTACATGACAAGAAAATGTGGTAGGACAAGACAAAACCAATCACTGAAGATGTAATAAATGTAGTAATCAGTTATCCAGTAACCGACAAGGTCAAAGCAGTCAAACATCCTCCCCACCCTGATATAGAAAAGATGACAGGTGAAGTATGGGATGGCAGAGGTTTAAAGGTAAACTCCATCACTGATCTAGAACTGAAGTTCAGTGCATGTGTACTGGGATACAAGGTATTCCAAGCCAGCTGGTGAAACAACATAGCATGCGGAGTAGTTGACACTTCCCATAAGATTGTGAAGAAGGGATTACAACTGGACCTATCCGAGCTTCTAGTGAAGCAATTGGAGGAGAACATGAGGGAAATTAGGTCAGCAAGGACTAATTCATGTAAGTTTGGATCACTCCTCATGTGTACATTTTTCTATTTCCAAAACTTCTTCCCATCTTTCGGTAATGTCAATTGGGACACTACCCGACCAATAACAATACAAATTAGTGAATTTATCAAGTCACTAGGGGACAATTTTACATTAGTCATGGATGCATATTTCACCAGATTCAAAGATAGAATGCAAAATAGAATGAGGATACCTGAAAAAATGGCGGGACAGTATAAGGATGATACATGTTTCATAGTGGATACCGACACCACGTTGATAAAACCAGCTGTACCAAGGACAAAATGGTTACCAACTCTAGATTATGAGATCAAAATTTATCAGGCCACAGATTTTATTGAAGCATTATCGAGATTCAAAAATTATGAAGAAGTTAAGGCCTGAATCAAAACAGGCTTAGTTGTTAAAAAGATAGACCGAAAGAAGACTAAAATGGTAAAGACACTTGAAAATAAGCTATCAGTAAATGAAGAAGGAAGAGAACAAAAAGATGACACTGAGGGACAGTCACCCACTGGTGAAGGTGAACAAGTGAGTGACTCTGAGTTAACTAAGTCCAATACACCACCTGCAAAGAAACCAAGAACTACTGCTGCATCAAGGACGAGGTGTCAAGTTATAAAAGATAGAAGCTCACCACCGGTCAAGAAAGGTACAATCAGGACCTATAAGAGAAATCCTCAAACTGGGAAACAAGCACCGAGGTAAAGAAGAAAATACATCAGAGGTCAAGAGGAAAAATATGACACTGCACAAGATGAGAGTGAACAGGGAGCTCAACCTGAAAAGCACAAATTTCCTACGACAATTTATGAGATTTCTACATCAATCGTCAAGATAGGTAGCATATCAAATGCTAAGATAAGCAAATGACTAACCTTATCTCCCAAGGATAAGAAGAATATTGAAGAATCCATCATTCAGGCAATGATTGCATTCAAATATGTACCTATACAGTTCAATAAAATGATGCCACAAGAACTGAATGATAAAATTTTACCAAGGTGGACATATGCACTGAATACCAAGAAGCAGATAAGGGAAAGATCCCTGGTTACAATTATGCCACCCGAGTCAAAAGTTGAGGATATTGATGAAATGATGAAGAAGTATACAAGGAAATTCTTAGCTAAGATGAGAGCATACAAGGCAATGGAGAGAAAATTAATAGAGCTAGATAAAGATAGTGATAAAACATGGAATGAAATATTCAGTCCACCCAAGGAGGATTCTATCCCTGAGCAGGTATTATCCCTAATCGAGACCCCTCATTATGAAGAGAAAGAGGCCACACCAAGACCAATATTCATAAATGATACCGAGGACATCAATCCAGTTGAGTTGACAACACAGGCAAGAAAGGTCATGGATTAAGTACCTTAGATAATTCAATCACTAGCAGATTCAACACAGGCAAGAAAGGTCATGGATTAAGTACCTTAGATAAGTACCATGGTCATCATCAAAGATATAACACTTATTAATGTTTTTGATGATGAGCCCGAGAAAGCTGAAGATATAACTGCTGCCACCAAGCAGGAAAAGGAAAAGGAAAAGGATATCATGGATGGTGCACAGGTAAATATACCAGGTGACATGCCACTATTGATACAGGTTATCAATATCATAACTGAGGCAAAGCAGAAGACACCTGAACCTGATGCAACCACACCGATGGACATAGGAGCTAAACAAGGGAAGCAACGAGATACACAAGAGGAAAAGAAAGATGAAAGTGGAGAGGAGAAATTGGTGATGCCACTGACAAGAACACCAAGGGTGAAATGGCTACAAATAAAGATAAGGTTTATGTGGAGACGTCCATTACCAACCAACATGTCAATACTGAGCAATAACCAAAAGGCACAACACCTCCCACACAATCACCCAAGAAAGAAAAAGAGCATGAACTAGCTATAGTTCTACATTCCCCTACTTCTGACACCATATCCAAGAAGAATAAGAAGAAGAATAGAAATCCAGTCACATTAGATGAAATCATTGATATACCAGATTGTGATCCTAGGAAATTGGATCCAGATTCACTTACAAAGTATGGTGAACTTTGTAAAAGAAAGGCAATACATGACAAGCTCAAAAGGGAGTACAAGAACTCACAAGTCCTGGAGAACACAAAGGAAATACTTTTGCAGATTGTATCTGACATAGATATTGATCAAAGTGCACATATACGTGACCAATTAATAGTTCTTATTGACGCCATCACATCACAGAATGTAGATACAGACAAGGAAATTGGAGAACATGCTGAGCAAAAGTGTCTATACAAGCTTACTGAGAAAATCAACCAGGAAGTGGAATAACAAAAGGTAACACTTTCTAAATTAGCTACTACTATAGAACCAATAATATCAGAAGTAGTAAACTTAATTTAGAATTTGTACAAATTAGAAACTTTCACTACCGAGCATAGTGACAAGTTGGCCAAAATTGACGAAGATCTTAAGGCAAGTGCACAAGGTCTCACAACCGATGAAAATGCATTCAAGTTACATTATGAGAAGATTGTAAAATATAAATGGTTGAGACATGAGATTCAAGAGGCAGAATCCAAAGTTTGAGATGAGGAAATTGAGCTCCAAGCTCTACTTCTACCCAATCTAACATTATTGCAACAACATATGACTTTGGCAAGAACATTGATTGCCACCCCAGAGATGTCTGTTACAGAGAACATATATGATATGCATGTTAGAATCACCTTGGAAACCATGAACCTTGATCATCTCAAAGAGAAATGGGAGAAGCAAATGGAGGACATCCAAAAATCCCATTCCCACATTTTCGACAAGTTGTAAGTATTACACCTTTGTCATTATTTTCAAAAAAAGGGGAAAATGATATGATAAAGGGGGAAAAAATATAAAAAGGGAAATGATAAGGTGAAAGGGGGAAATGATAGAAGAGGAAATACATGTATAAAGTAAAATGTAACATGTACATATACTACATCGAGGCATGCACATAGGGGGAGTCATATTGACAAGGTAAACATTTTGGGTGTACATACTGAATATTTCAATTTTGCACATATCAGTTTTTGATACTAGTGCCAAAGGGGGAGATTGATGATAATATTTTGTAATTATTATATAAAGGAAATAGTTTTTGAACCATCGGTAACATGATCACCGAAAGACAAGTTTTATTGCAACCCGACACAACAGTTAACAAAGGTCACCAAAAATGCTAAGTGCACTATCACCGACAGACAGTTTACAGTGTAAACTGACAACACACTTTACTAAGAAAATTGATAGACAGTCTACAGAGTAACCCAAGAAGAAGAGTTTCTATAGAGACATCAACGAGGAAAGACTACAGAGCAACCCGAGCACCAGTCTATCGAGAGACAACTTTAACTTTGAGAAATGTGGATCTGAGTTACACGTCAGATAAAACACTTGAGTTTTATAATTCTCTTTAATGCTTAGCTTTAAAACCATTTCTTGAGGGACAAGTAAAGCATATGTAATTGTTTTAATCAGTCTACCTGATTAAAAACATGTAAACTAGGAGATCAAGGTCAAGTTGTAAACATTTGATCATAGAATTTTCATTGAAAAGAGTGAAACCTAGATAGGTCAATATATTGTATAAATAGATGTAGAAATCAATTAGACAATGATGATTATAGGCGCAATAGACATCTATGGACCACACAAAGATTTTTGTACAGAAGGACAACAAACGATGAAATCAGTTATGAAGAACAAGATTCAAGGCTACCGAGTAGAACATAGGTATTAATCAATCACTATAGGTGATACACATACATTGTGAAATTAAAGGATCTATACTTAGAAATTCAAGATTGCATATAATTAGGACAATAAGTATTTTTGACTGCATTCTAACAAGTGTAGCAAATAGAAGAAATCCTTTAAGAAGGTGGATTTAACAATCCTTATGTAAATCTCTTAACCAGTGCACACTTAACAGTGTTGCTAAATCTCTTAACCAAGTAGACCTAACTAATCTAAAATGTTACTCCTAATAGGGAAAAATCATCAGAAGTGATCACACTTGTAGCCTTAACCGACACCTTCCATTCTGCAGATAGTGAAGCTTTGTGAGTTTCATCCCCACTGCAATTTTTACCTTCTAACGGGGGTTTTTTGCGCTATCGATTCTTGTGTCATGTGTACTTACATTTCATGAATGTTTATATACAATTAAGTTTATGATTTGATATTACATGCATAATGTAGAAAATCAATATGGTCGGTAATGCAAGGAATTGATTACTAAATAATTAAGGGTTAATTGATAAATTTTTTTAAGGGTACTATTTCACCCCTCCCCTCTCAGTACACACCATTCCATTATTCCAATAGCTTTATACCATTTGAAAACCTTAAATGCTTCTGATTTCTCTTTTAAGTACATAA
Source organism: Thuja plicata (assembly GCA_018584345.1). Taxonomy (NCBI): domain Eukaryota; kingdom Viridiplantae; phylum Streptophyta; class Pinopsida; order Cupressales; family Cupressaceae; genus Thuja; species Thuja plicata. Next base: position 219,051 of record MU226273.1, on the reverse strand, counting down.
CATTCATCATTCTAGAATAGTCATCAACAAATAGAATGAAGTATCTATCACCATAATATATTTTTGATCTCATTGGTCCACATAAGTCAGTATGGACTAATTCTAGAATAGCATTAGATGTGTAGGTTTTTCTCTTGAAACTAGACTGTCATTTTACCCTTTTGACAATTCTTGCACATGACATGGTCGGGTTTTGACATGCTCGGTAAGCCTCTTACTTTTCTTTTCTTTCTTATCCTAACCATGTTGTCAAAATTCACTTGACATAACCTTTTATGCCACAACCAAATGTCTTCATTTCTAGCCAATAAATAAGTGGTCTTAATGTCATCAAGATAGAATAGGTTACCTTTTGTTTGTTCACCAGTACCGATCAACCTTCCTGTTTCATTATAGATCTTTGCCTTTTTGTTCTCAAATGCAACTCGGTGTCTTGTATTATTCAGCTGTGAAATACTCAATAGATTATAGTGAAGTCCTTTCACCCAATATGCATTTTCACATATGATGATATTATTCAACATGATGGTTCCTTTTCCTTCAACTAGAGAAGGTGAGTCATTACCCATCCTAACTGATCCACCATTATAATATTCAAAATTTTCCTTATCTCCAGTCATGTGGTGAGTAAAAACACTATCAATAATCCCCATACATCATTTTTGCTAACTTTAGATATGATTGCAGTTTTAACACACCTTTCTTCTTTGTCCAAATCATCCTTCATAGCAACAAATACTACCTCAATATCTTCATCAGATTCAGTGTCAATATTTTCAGCTTTTTTCTCAACTAGGTAACAAGCCTTCTTGCCTTTGTCTGTGTAGTCTCGATTATCTCTTCTGTTAGAGTGTTGGTTTCTTCTTTCATCTCGGTCATCACTTCTCTCAAACTTCTTTTCATAAGATCTGTCATTGTTTCTTTCATCTTTTCTCTTGTTAGGGCATCTAGCAGCAAAGTGTCCAATTTATTTGCAATTAAAACATACCAATGGTAATTTACCTTTGCCTCTTTTCAATCTTCTTGCCATTAGTGCTTCAATTTCATCAAGTTATTGTTCATCACTATCAATTTCACTATCATTTCTCATAGTGTTTTTATGAATTGATTTAATTATTTTTAGAGAAGATTTGAATGTAGACTCAATAGTTGGTAAGACACTGTTGTCATAGTTATTCATAGTTATTCAGCATCAGATAGTGAAGAATCAAGTTCTATCATCATAGAGTTGTGTTCATGTTTATCTCTCAATTGATCCACAGTTAGAGGTCCTTTTGGTGCAACATATTCAGTATCCAAGTATTGTGTGACATCATTTCCAATACCTAATAGGTGAAGTCTTATCATACTTTTCTATGATGCAAATTTGTCCTTGTTCAACTTAGGCACATCCCTTTTACTCATCTTGTGATCTTTAGCTTGAGTCTTTAAACTCTCTTCCAAGCACACTAGCTCTGATACCATTTGTTAGAATAAATAAGAGGGGAGGGGGGGTGAATCAGTGGCCTAAAAAATAATTCCAATAATTCAAACCAAAACTTATATCAGAAATATAATACCTTCAGTTATCTTCATTCCTACAAGATGTATGCCTTTAAGTAATCTTATCAAATATATACTGCTTGGTTAGATATGCTTTTTATCTTTTCCTAGCCTTTATCGAGTAGCAACAATTAAACTTAGTGTTTGACGACCAATCCTATTTTAGTAATGTCTAAAGAAAAAAATCAAAGTAATGAACCATATTCACATTTGACACAGATTTTTAATGTGGAAACCCTGTTAAGGGAAAAACCACTTGGGACCGGTAACCCAAAATTTTCACTCTTCTGAAGTGAGCTTGGTGAAGAGCCAACCCTGTTAAAGGTTACAAACACACTGTTAAGTGCAACCTTGTTAGAGGATTTAAAACTAACAGTTTATCATTTGACCTAGCATTCACTATGCTGTCAACATGAATTTTTTTTGATACTCTTGAGTATCTCAATACAATAAGGATGGTTAAATCCCACTCAGTTAAGAGGTTTTCTGAATCAATGGTTAAACTGAAATAGTAAATGATCTGTTAAAAAATACAACTTTAACTTGTAGATTTTTAGATCTATTGTTAGTCCATAATACCTCTCTGATAAATTTTCTCTTCAATTCCTTTGCTCCCCTTCTTTCTTCTTTCTTCTCGGTGAATTCTCTTCCTTCTCTGTTGCTCGGTGTTTGCAAAATTCTTGGCTCTGTTCTTCAGCCTGTATGATCAGATCTGCATGAAGACTTCTATCTTCACCAAAATTATATTCAACATTCATTTTTTTTATAATGAATTACTTGTCTATTTATATAGACATGACTTCATCGTTCAATCTCCTTGTCTTTCTTGTTCTTGACGTAGATTGCTTCTTTAATTCGCAAATCTCTCCATGCATTGCTTTAATTTTTAAAGATTTGCTTTAGTTTTATTTCGTATATTTCTCCTTGACAATTGTGAATAAAACTAGATTTAAATCTTTAGTTTAACTGGTCGATGAAAATAAAGCAATCAATCAGTTAACTCTAAATATAGCTCCTTCTAGCTAAGTGTTTTGTCATTTTCTAACTCCAGTTCTGATTGGTGATCAACTCTTAGTTTTCTCGATCATTGAATCCAGTTGTCCCCGGGCATCAAATTTAGTTTTTCTTGGTGACCACTTCAGTTATGCTCGGTGTTGCGGTGCTCGATATACACTGTGACTAATCGGGGTTCTATATCCGTTGGTGTGCATTGTCCGTCAGTGTTTACTGTCACTCAGTGTACGCTGGCTTTTCATGTTTACCGATAAATTAAACTTTATCTCTTTGGTTTCTTGAAGTCTATGAAAATATGTATATGACCAATCAAATTATATCAAGTTGACATCAATGACAATATAATACATTAACTGATTTAATGTCTTGCATTTAATTTCTGCGGCTTGGTGATCATCAACTTATCATCTTCAAACATTCAATCAGTTATAGTTCATCAAAGCTCTGAGCACTAACAATTCCAATTCCTAAAAACCATGCTTTCTTAATGGCCTCCTCACGAATGCATATTTTTTTTCTATGAATAGTTAGAGGACCCTTTCACTAGAACAAAAGGCTGTTATTATTTTGTGGTTGGTCATTACTTCTACTACTTTTTAACTGTACTGATTTTGGGCATCTCATGACTTCTTAGATATGCTCTTTAAGAGAGATTTCCTTGTGTAGACACACAAAATTGTGAGAAGCTATATAAAAATCATCACTATGGAAAGACACCATGCTATTGCCATTCCCAATGTTGTTTCCAGGATAACTATTGTACAAGTTTGGATAATTAGAGATATCCTATCAGCCAACAAAATTTTTAGCACATTAGCTTCATTGGCAAGCATAAAATAGATTTCTCTAAGAGATATTCCTGTCTAGTCACCATCCAACCTCAAATGTGAATACCTTGGCCAAAATGCTCTCCTGAATTCTCTTGGTGATCAAATATCCCATTACAATGAAGTTTTAGTGCATAACAATATTGACCATAAAAAATGATGAATAGAGAGAACGATACCAAGTCGTATGACTTGATCTTTGATTTCATCTTTTGATGATCTTTAATAAAATATGCAGAGATCATATTTCCAAACACAAATGCATAGATGGGTTGTACTGCACCATATACAAGAGCACATGCACTGCCAACTATGGTCTTCTTCCGCTCAAGTGCAGTGAAAGCCAAAAATTTGTAGAAAAAGCCTAAATACTTTCCAGTCATCCCGTTGGCTCTGCTACTCATGTCCTCCAAGTGATTAGATATGCATGATCTAGGGCTGGAGATCCTCAATTTTATCATATTTCTTATTGTTGCAGATGAAGCTCCATCTTCTACTTTTGTAGAGTTATCGTCTTCACTAGTTGAATGACACTACTACTACAAGCTCCATAGCATGTTGTAATATCTATTTGATTGATTAATATGGTCCTCATGAGAACTTGATTCGATGAATTGTCCCCTCTAAACCACTACAATATTATGATAATTTTGGATTGTAGAAATCCCATGAGCCACATGTTGGATGATATCAGTTTTGGTTACTAATCATGCTATTGATATTCATGTTCTGTCACTGATGTCAACATATATTTCTGTGGAGAGGAAAGACTGGTTACTTGACTGGAATAAGTGTACGAACATGGTACAGATGATTCAGAATGATCAAAGTTGGATTTATATAGAAGGATGTGTGTTGACCTTATTCCTAAGGTCACTTGGCTTTATGTTGTATATTGAGGATGTTACAGTTGATTTGGTGAAGACTACTTTCTGAACTGTAACTGTGATTCTGGACAGAGCGGGTCTCTGTGTTTCTGGTATATCTTTCTGGTGAAGATATTTTAGGTGATGCAAGCTTACTGGTGGATAGCCATCATATGCTAGAATAATGGGTTGAGTTTGATTGTGGTTTGGTTACTGGTGATGTCAGCTGTGGCGTGTATTCTGAAGGAGACCTAATTGTTGGCCAACTTCAAACATGTAGAGTGTAAAATGAATTGTGAGCATGGATTATGGATCTTGAAGCATAATTGATGGATTGTAAATGATGTTTACTTGCTATAGGTACCGTGTGTATCTTAGCAAAGGGTCAAATAATTATTTGTTTATTGTAAAGCCTTAATTGACCAACCTAATTAATTATTTGTGTATTAGGAAAGCTTAACTGGCCGACCTAATGGATTATTGTAAGAAGGTATATATGAGTGAAATTTTATTTTGAAAAGATGTGACATAGATTGAAAAGAAGAAGAAGTGAAAGCTGCGAGGCTTGTTTGGCTGCTGGATGTACAGAAGAGTTTATGAGAAGAGTACTTCATTGGAACTGACTAAGAAAAGAAATTCTTTATCAGACAGTTCACTGGATTGTGTATTTTCTTTATACACTTGTTCGGATTGTAAATCCTTGAGGGTGACTTTAACCTTCTTTGTGCAGTGTGCCTTGGCAGTGAGCCTACTATTTCTTTTGACTCCTAATAGGGTATGTCTCCTAACATGGACTATGTACTGTAATGTTGTAACAAGCTCCCAACAGGGCTAAATCTCTTAACAGAGATACTATACTCTCAGTACAATATTTGTGGGTGTTAATTCCCACCTAGGTTTTATCTTTAATAGGGTGTCATCAAAAACAAATATTGTGTTATGGTGTTGGCATTTACTGTGTTATCATTTACATTTGCAGATTTGGTTTATAAAGTTTAAAGTTTAATAATCTATATCACAACTGATTCACCCCCCTCTCAGTTATCTTATGGACTGTTATTCCTAACACCACAACTATAGTAGTCCTTCCCATGAAATCTCAGTCAAGAGCCTCTTGCTTCATCTTCTTAGAGGCTGCATCTAATGCACTTGTTGTTTCATCCAAGAGAAGGATGGGAGGATTCTTAATCATGGATCTTGCAATGGTAATTCTTTATTTCTAACCTCTAGACATTTGAAATGACCCCTCACCAATCTAAGGGTTGTATCCATCTATTAATTGAGCAATGAAATTATGTGCATTGGCAGCCATGGCAACAAAAACTACATCTTCCATATTGGATCCCTCATTACTAAATCTTATATTCTCTAATATCGATGTGGAAAACAAGGTTGGTTCTTAACTCACTATTCCAATCTGATTCCTCCACCACCTCTATAAGATCATCGAATGGATCATAGAATCTCTCAAGCAAAGAAATGACAATCAAATTTTGAGAGCTACTACTTTCAACCAGAGGCATAATTTTTCCTCCAAGAATGTTAAGGAAAAACTTGTTTAAAACTTTGGTGTGAGACCTATATGGGTATGAAACTCCAATATCTTTGAAATCTATCTCTCCATGTACCTTTTCCAGCATCTTCCTTCTCAACAAATTGTACCATAAGCACATGTAAATATGCCCAATCCCTTCCCTAACCTTATAACCCCTTTGCCTAAAATTGAATAATGCATACGCTACCCCTTTACCTAATTTTTAGATGAATTTAGATAATACATTCTTTGTCAAATATTTATTGTAATTTTGGAAAGGATTATATATTATTTTCATCCTTTGTGAAAACAAAATCCTTCTTATCACACCCCGTATTGGCTAAACAATCTGCAAGACTATTGGCCTCCCTATATGTGTGAGAAATATGATAGTCATCAAATTTATCTAATATCTTCCAAAAATTGTACAAGTTATATTTCATTTGCCAATTAAAAAAATTTCTTTCTTTACATGCATTGATAACTATCAAGGAATCACCTTCTATGTGAATTGGATTGATTTGGAGTTTCCTAGAAAGGAGTAGACAATGGGGAAGAGCCATTGAATCTACTATGTTATTTGTTCTTGGTGGTAAAATTATTGATCTAGCCACCTTCACAATTTCCCTTTCACCCCTAATGTAAACACCTTCTCTTGAAGTACATGGATTCCCTCTAGAAGCTATTGCAAAATTCAGTTTATCAAAGCCTTCCATTGGCAGGAGCCATTAACTAAATTTCTCTCCACTTTTGCCTTATAAGGCCACTTCAAATTTCCTATAAAAGGTATTGTTATGCCCTACCACATCTTTAAGATGATATTATCCCATGATGAGAATAAAGAACCAATGATTTTGTGATCTTGCACCCTGGTAATTACTACTTCGATGACTAATTTTTCAATAATTGCATGGACTGAATCTGTAAGAGTAGAGGTTTTCTTAAAAATAGGCTTCTTAAAGAAAATTAGATAATTAAATAAATTAAAAAATTATTTAATTATGAAAGGAGGGAAATGTTGATTTTTCAATTTAAATAAGAAGAATGACACTAAATTAATTAAGTAATTAGTATTATTTAATTATTTAAGAAGAAAGTTAGTAAAATTATTGCTTGCAATTGTGAGATAATTTTATATGTCTACATTTTCTCCTCTTTGAGACATGTGAATTTGAGAACCGTTTAAAATAATAATCATAAGAAATTGTCCCTCGTGTACCGCAGTGGGACCAAGCTATTGATACCCCCTCGAGAGATTATTAGTGTAGATAAAGTCATGAATAATCTCTTGAAAGAAGATGAATATTAAATGGTAGAGGAAATATGATGAAAGAGAAGAATAGGTAGTAATAAGTGAAGAGTATTATTAGGTGATGATGACATTTTATCAACATTGGACATAAAGATTGTTGATAAGAATCATGTCTAGATTCAGGAAGAATCCATCATGTATAAGACTAGCAACAACGTTTGGTTTCAAGGAAGACATACCTAGTATAAGACAAGCGACAACGTCTAGTTTCATGAAAGATACATCTTGTATAAGATAAATGATGATGTCTAGTTTCAGGAAAGACATATATTATATAAGACACATGATGATTGATTGATTGACTGACAGATAGAATGATTTGACCAATTGAGAGAATATTAGGACTGATTGACAAAAATTTAATGACATGGATAGGTTGATAGACAATTAGGTAAATCAATAGAAATTTTTTTTTTCCATTGAAATCTAGAATATGTATATAGATAACACCTTTCTCTTTTGAATCCTCATACTTGGATGAAAATATATTCATCATTGAGCCACTTTTATTTAGAAAATAGGTAATGCCCCATAAAGATATTAAAAGTAAAGGTAGGATCATCCTTTTGCATATGATTGGCATTTGTAATAGAAAAGGAATGTTTCCATCTATCCAACGGTTCGTGCATTAAGGGTCTAGGTACGCACGATAGTCATGAACAATTTGATCTATGAAAATATTTATGCATTAGATGATTTGATCATATGTGAATGTGCCAACATAGACACCCAAAATACCCGTCCTCTGACTTTGTAAAACATCCCACAAACAATAGACAAAGAAAAATAGAACCATGAACCATCCTGACTTATCTAATCACTTGTGGATATCCCAGAGAAGCATATGAACATGACACATGATAAATAAATAAGATAAGACTTACTTAACCAAACGAGTCAATGACCATATTGATCTTCTTAGAAAAGACGAGTGTTTCTTGATAGGAGAATGTTTGATAGGATGCCTATTGTAGGAAAGACATATCCATTAAGGCATGATATTTGACAGGGTACCTTTTTTAGAAAATACATATTCATAAATACACATTGTTTGATATGTATGTTAATAAATGATAGGCAGTTGATCGATTAGGTTGTAGACATTTAGGTTTATCTGTTGATGCATGATTTGTTAAGCTTGGTGTTTTGTCTGATGTACTATTTGTGTCTTCTCAAAGTGTCTCTTGTTGCCAAAGGATTGTGTTATTTAAAACGATGATGATGAAAATATTAGTTTTTGATTTTTGTTGTTTTCTAATTTTTTAGGGATTTTTAAGGACATTTTCTTATTTGATTGATTTTTTCAAGACTTTTTAATGATTTTAATTGATTTTTTCAGGACCTTTTAAATAAATGAATGAGGTGATAGGCATATGTCAAGGTTTATTCTCAAACATGTATTTATTTTCCCCTATGTCTAGTAAGGCATAAAGCATTATGAATGGATGAGTGAACATGTGGTATAGAAATAGATGGGTGGCTTATAATGGAATCATAACTGATTTGTTAGCAAGGACTATCTCACAATAGAATAACCTAATTAACCAAGCCAAGGGAATGTAAATTACAATGTAGGTAATGACATGACACATTGAGTGACATGTTGTCTACGGGAATGGACATGTCATTATATTTTTGAAAATATGTTTTGCATTTTTATGTCCTTAATTTTGATCAAGATTAAGGGAGGGATTTTGATAGGATGGAGATAGGATAAGAATGATCAAAGGTGGCAATGGATGAAAAATGTAAGGGGTTGATAAGATAAATATATGGATTGAAGGGTGTGGCTAAGGTGGGGAGGAAAGAATGCATGAAACCTTGTTAATATCAAAGGTGGATAAAGGAATATGGAGGTTGATAGGGTGATGGACATTGGACGATGAGGGATCATGGAGGCTATAGTAGGTAGGATAGCATGAATGAAGAATTCCCCTAAGTGTAGAGTGAAAGAGGGTAATGGGTTACACATGATGCCTATTTTCCAGGTTTTCATCATGGTAATTTCCAAGGTGCCACAAGAAGTGGTTTTCACCATAGGAAAAATATTTCTTTTTATTATTATTATTTTTTCTTTTTGTCACACAAGACGCCTGTTTGCCATGTTTTCATCAAGGCAACAATTTTTTTTTTTTTTGTAGTTTTGACTTTTTGGAAGACATGGTATGCGAGAAAGGACATGGAGGAAGGACTCAAGCATCATTTTTTTTGGACAAAACTTCTGAAGGACATGCTATAATAGACTATGACTATTGAAAGTATGCTCAAAGATGTTGATAGGGTGATGGAAAAGGGGGATGAAATGGGTGATAATATGGACTAGGGTAAGGGTTTATGCATAGGATTAGATAAGGGGGATGGAATGATGGAAAGTAGGTGTTTGATAATAGATGGGGTGTTGGAATATTTTTGTATGGGTGGATGGAAATGTTGGAAAGATTGAATTTGGCACACACCTTGAGGGGTGGTGAAATGATGGAAGGAAAATAGATTTTAGATTTTGCAATTTAGATGGAGAAGTGGATGCTAATTTTATGACACAAGGACCCAAAATGGATGGAGGAGGTGATGAAGTATCAAAGGTAGTGTATTTTGGGACATATGGACCCAAAATAGATTTGGAAGATGGAATATATTTAGGTGGAGGAATGATGAAGTCTTTGAAATAGAAAGATTGGATACCAATTTTTATTTTTCTTTAGAATCAAGTGCTTCTATGAGAAGCTTGGAAATCCACATGGTTTTTTAGTTTTCATTCTTTTGTGGTTCTTTTGAAAGTATTGATTCAATAAGAGACTAGGAATCCACATGGTTTTTTATTTTTCATTTTTCTTTATGGGCCTTTATGGCCTTTTGGAATTTTATTTTTTCTTTTGGATCAAAGTTTCTATGTTTTACATGTATTTTGGATGAGACATGTTGATCCTTGGATGTATGTGGATTTTTGAGCTTATGAATTTTATGCTTCACATCCAAATTACTTCCAAGAGCATTGCGATTCATGGAGGAATAGGGATGATATGGAGGTCTATCGAAGGAGTTTGTATAAATGGATGGTTGGAAGGTTCTCAAGGATGTGTGCATTTTTAATCTTGATTTATAAAAGGGTAAGTAGACTATAGATTAGGGGTGATACAGATGGATGATGGAGGAATATAAGAACCTAATATCGATGGAAAGGATACAGTTTTTGAAGTTGGGATATAAGGACTCAAAATGATATTTGAGAATGGGGAATGTCTATGTTTGGGTTTATATGAGGGAATGTGATATTAAGGAGGGACACCAACATCTTGAGGGTGATCTTTGTAGATAAGGACATGATAGCATGGATTTGATTTTATATGAAGGAGTTATAATATACCTTTTTCATTGAGGCCTAACCCATTTCCTTGATAATGCATGTTCTGGAAATTATTCATAGGAATATGATACTTGTTATTTTTAAAACAAGACGTGAATCCATTTTGAGGTGGAGGAATGTAAGGAATGATAGGATCACAAAGTAGACTGGAACAAATTAAAGTGTATGAACCAAGTTGATATGTAATAGGATCATTGCTAGCTTGGATAGGGGTGATGAAATCTTGAGGTGAATATCGAACATTATGATATGGAGATGGAGGGTGGGTAGGATATTGTGGTGGACATGGAGGATTACAACATGAATATGGAGGGTTGATAAGATATTTTGATTGACATGGAGGATTATGAAAAAAAATGGAGGGTTGAAAAGATCTTGTGGTGGATATGGAGGGATACCTTGATCTTGACATGAAAGAGGATCATTGGGTGAAGTATAAGTGACATCATGGTATTTATTAGGAGGTGGATTATGAATACCACTTGGAAGGATTATTTTATCTTAGGATGGAAGGGGATCATGTTGGAAAAAATATAAATGGATAAGGCCATCATCATGAGATTCTAGGAATATGGGATCTTGGTCAAAGATTGGATGGGATTGGACATTCTTTGTATCTTGATCTTGACCCATTTTAGGATTTTTTCCTTATACTTTGGATTATCCTCTTGAAATGGGGTATGTGTTTGGATATGTATGGTGGATTCTTGAAAGGAATCAACACTTGGTCATGATAGGAATGAACTTTGCATGAGACTAATTCGAGTAGGTCTTCTTGGGAATGGAGCATATAGTGGCATTGGATCTAAATTGTTGAATTATATAAGGGACTTATACAAAGGAATGAACTAGCTTGGATTTGTATTGTGGATAGCTATTGGGGTAAACTAGAAAGCTGCCATCATTGTATGCATCATATGATGGAGATGGTGTGGATGAAGGAATGGTGAGAGATATGGAGGTTACTATTGGAATATTGTTGAGCATGTCAGAGTTTGGTTTTTGGGTGTGTTGACATTAATGTTTTGTCATTGAAGTCAACATACTAGTCACTATTTTAGACAGTGTGTTTTGAGTGTTTAGTGAAGAGGATTTTAGTTGTTCAGGTGCTATATTGAAGATCTTGAGTTTTGATAGTAAGATGTTCCATGGTGTCTATAGTTTGTCTATAGAGGTTCGTAGAAGTTTGGATGAAATTTTGAGTGAGGTTGATCGAGTTGCTGGTTTCTATTGTTACAATGTTTTTGATTAAGGTAACAATAGGTTTTGAAGGGGCCCCAAAACCCTTTACATAGCACCAAAATGATAGACAATAAAGGACAAAAGTAACAATGAACTGTCACATATGATAGAAGACCAAAAGAGGGCTAAAACCCCAGATTAATCAAATGATATCATTACAAAACATCAAAACAAAAAACTAAAAAAAGCTTCCAGAAAACAGGTAACAAAAAAATTCCAGCAGTCCAAAACATTCCAGCAAAGAAGCTAAATAGCTTCCATATGATCGTCCAACATTTGAACTTCAACCATCTGCAGCTCCATGCTCTAGATCAAATCTCGTAATTTATTGATATCTTTGGTCTGGGCTTCGGATTTATTTTTAGTATTGGAGTGAGTCCTAGTGCCTAGGCCTAAGATATGAATTTCCTGAGGGCTATCATGCTCTTGCCTAGCCTTATCACTATCATTACCTTCCAGTAGGGTATATAAAGATTTTAGATTATCCAGAGAATTTTTCATACCCATTTTGCTAACAGTAGTAAGTTTTTTGATAAGTGCCTTGTTGTTGTTAACCTTGTCATTAATTTTTTTGATCTTATTGTCCACCATGGTGTTGATCTTGGTGTCCATATTGTTAACCTTATCAAAAACATCTTTCCCCTATTGGTACATGGTAGCATCATTGCGCATTTTGTCAATAATTTCCTCCAGCAGCGCATTTCTATCTTCCAGGTTCTTATAATTATCTTCGATCTCCTTAATATCATCCTGAATCCACTTATCCATAGTATAGTTGTTCTCCACTTTATTTCTGGCCATTTGAAGGAAAGAAATAGTAGCCACCATTTTAACATTGATCTCTCTCTCACGGAGATCATCCTTAAGGCTCCTCATGTTGTGGAAATTATTTTGTTCAAGGTCATCTTTAGAGGTATCATGGATGTACTCAATATTATCATTATCATTGTAATGCTTCTCATCTTTGTCAGCTTCCTTCTATGGGACAATATTCTCCTCATTGTTCTCTGTTTTTCCTTTGTCAATCTTTGTTTCCTCCATGTCACCTATTTCCCTGTGGTAATCCTGAAGGTCGTGAGTATGGTCTTCCTCACCATCCTTATTGACAGTGTGGTCTTCAGTGTGGGTATCAATGTCCCTTGACTCGCTCTCAGATTCCTGAATATCCTAATTTTGTTCCTCATCACCATCATTTTTAACAGTATGGTCTTCAATATAGGTGTCAATAATATTGTCAATTTCTTTAGTAATTTCATCCAATATTTTATTCTCCATCTTCTGGGTCTCCTTAGTATAATATTTACCACCCAAAGACTCATTGGCGTTTGTCTTCATGTCATCAGTTTTTCTTGGTTTCCCAGTGAAACCCTCATCCTCAGAAGACTTGATATCCTATTCATCATCAATTTTCATCCCCTTGATGTCATCATAAATTGACAAAGAGATATTCATAGCAATAGGGCCTCTACGGATTTTTTTAGCTTTCTCCTTACTAGAGCTCTTGCCCGTAGACACCTCCAAACTTTTCCTCTTAACATTCACAATACTTTTAGGAATGGGGTCGGGGATATGGTTCTTAACATAGTCTGTAATCAACAGAATTAAACCCTCATGTAAAATAGGGGAAGATTTAACCCTATGATCAATAATGCTCTGATTGAGTGAGCTTAATAGATAGTAGGGAAAGAAAACCCTAATGTCATGACAGAAATGGTTAACCAGAACAAAGTGGTAATTCTATACCTTAGAATACCTGTCATCAAGTGTGAAGTACTCCATACTAGCCTGGATCACGAACGCCCAAATACGCTTAATATTTGACAGGTTGACATAGTCTAGATCACCCTTCATGAGCATTACCCTCTCTTCATCAGTCTTTGGGAATTTTTTATAACCTTTGTTTCCCTCTTTTTTGTCTTTCAAGAAATGCATCCCCTCCAATGGAAGACCCATTATTTTAGTAAGACAGTCCAAAGTGAGCTTGACAGATTTGCCCAGAATGTTCACTTTCTCATTCTCCCAGCCATTAACAAATGTTTTCATCACTTCCTTGTTGTTTCCATGGAGGCGCTTTAAATATCTGTGAACTTTAACCTTCTTGAGCTTGCTCCACACCTCTTTTTCATCCCTCCATTTACACTCCGCAGGTTCTTCTCTCTTCAAATCTCCTCCCATATCTTCTTCCTCTGCAGTATGGTCTCTCTCACTATTGTATTTCATACTATTTCTCATCTCAAAATGAATACAAATTTTCAAAAGCACAAAGTACTTAATGATACCCCATAAAGCTTGCGACTTAAGTAAATCATCGTTATTTTGATACTTCACATAGCTCGACGCCGTCGCCGTACCCCAAATCAGATCATCATTAATTAGAATTATTAATACGAATGACCTCACCTGCCTAGTGTTTAACCCAGTCATAATTAAGTAATAATCCCACCTCATTATTAATTTTAGCGTTCCCATGCCACTTGCATGTGACATCATTCTTCACACCAATATTGGCAAGACAACCAACCACTTGGTTAGTTTCCTAGTAATTATGAGATACATAAAAGGAGGTAAATTTCAAGGCCACATTAATTATCTTAGCAATTATATGATCAATAGTCCATGATGCCTTACTTTTGCCTCTAATATTATTAATAATATTTAAGGAGTCTCCCTCCAGCCATACTTTCTTACAACCCAGTTCCTCTGCCAGAAAAATAATGTTGAGGGCTGCCATAGCCTCAGCCCTATGGTTAGATTTAATTCCAAAAGGAGAGGCAATCACACTGACACAATTACCATTTTGATATCTTATTATGCCTCCTCCTCTAGTAGTTCCTGGGTTGCCCTTCGCGGCCCCATCAAAGTTATCTTTAACCCAATCTTCAGGGGGCGAAGTCCAAATTGCCAAAGATCTTTGATTGATATGACTGTCATTTCTGTCACTTTCCCTTTTACCAAATTTAGGCTCAAGTTTAGAGGAAGAGAAGTTTTCTTCCAACACTCTACAAATTTGGTTTCCTACCACTTCAGGAGAGGCCTTCTTTTCTCTGAAGATTCTATTGCTACAATGTTCCTATGTATAGAGGTTGAGTATTTAGACCAGTATGTCTTGGATTTGATGTTTTAGACATTGCAAAGCTAGTGGTTATATGTTTCCTTTTCATCGTGTTCAAAAAATGTGATGTTCATGATTTAGAGTATGACAAGCTATCTTTTGTTGTGATAGAGTTTGGTATTTTAGTGTTCCTATTGATCAGAGATGAAGATGAGTTTGGATTTCATTCTAGATGGTATTCATGGTGATTTTTTGTGTTCTTGGATCGTGTAATGATTATGTTTTTAAATTGCATTGTTTGAGGTGATCAATTTTTTTTTGGGTAGCATGTTAGCGTTTCTTCATTTAGGTGTTAGCCGACTTGATGGAGTGACGTGTTGTGATTATTCATGTTATTTTGGTGATACACTATTGTGTTAGTAATTGTATATTTGGGTCCTATCTAAGTCTCAACCAACTTGATTTGGATCGCTTTGGAGATTGATCTTATTGTTTACATCTTTTATTGTAATAGGTCTAGCCGACCTAGTGGTTGATTATTATTTGCAATTAGTATAAATGAGAGATAATTTTGTCATTGTTGGGAGTAGAGAGATGTGGTAGTATGTGATTGTAAGGAGAGTTGCTGATACTTATGTTCTTCATTTAAGGAAAAGTTTGTACTTAATTCAAATTGTATTGGAATTGGAGATGTTGTTTGTCACTTCAGTGTAATGGACTATATGTCTACCCTATTGTAATTGAAGATAGATTAGAGAACCTGACTGAGGTCCAGATATGTGATTATATTGTGAGAAGTGAGATCTTGGAAGTGTACATGCAGATTGGTTTGTAAGTCTGTGGGTGCTTGTGCATCCTTTTTTCTCTATTTTTCTCTTAACCGAACAATAATTTTAACATAGTACATTCATCTTGTGGATTTGAATCCCACCAGGGTTTTACCTTAACCGGGTTTCCTCAAGAAAAAATCTTGGTGTTCTTTGTTATGTGTTTTGGATCTTTCATTTACTGTTTAAATTTCAGATCTAGTTGGACAAAGTGGAATTAAAAGTATCAGGTGTGTACAATTGATTCACCCCCCTCTTAGTTTTGCTTGCCTCCTTTTGGGCCTAATAGTAACTTGTGGGCCATTTGTAAACATAGGTATATAATTTTGATCATGTTTGGGAATAGTGCCTTGATATATATCTAACTCCTCATTAGGTGGATTATTGGGACATTCTTTAATAGTAAAGCCACCTTTGTCAACAAGATCTTGGATGATATTTTTCAATTTTAAGAAATTTGAATTTTTATGTCCTTTGGTCCTATGGTATTAAAAAAAAGTCATCGTTGTTTCACCAGGATGGTTTACAATATCCTATCTCATAATATATTACTTCTGGAAGTATGATATCATTTTATTGTACAAGATTCTTAAAAAAATGACTCAATTGGTTCCCCTAAGGGTGTGTATCTTCATTTTTGTGCTTGTAGACTATTTTTTTTGTTTGAAATAATGTGGGAGCCTATTTGATTTTTTTTCCTTTTGAAATCATTTAGTTGGTACATGCAACAATGAATCTAGCTAGATGCAACTAAGATGATTTGGGAAAAATGATGTCCAAGAATGATACTATGTTTTTGGGAATGTGACTAAGGTAAAATGCAAAATGCAAAAGGTAAAATGATGATTATGACAACTAGGTATGACTCTAAAATGGATGCAAATGGGTAAAATAATGACTAAGCTATGGGGCTAAGGTAAATGCAAAAAATGATGATTACAACGAATAGGGTATGACACTAAAATGGATGCAAAAAAGTAAAACAATGACTAAGGTATGAAGATAAGGTAAATGCAAAAATTATGATTACAATGGATAGGGTATGCCACTAAAATTGATGCAAAAAGGTAAAATAATGACTAAGGTAAATAAAAAATGGCGATTATGATGGATATGGTATGACACTAAAATGGAAGTAAAAAGGAAAAATAATGGCTGAGGTAAATGAAAAAATGGAGATTACGACTACTATGGTATGACACTAAAATGGATGCAAAAATTTAAAATAATGACTAAGGTATGAAGCTAAGGTAAATGAAAAATTGGCAATTACGATAGCTAGGGTATGCCACTAAAATGGATGGAAAAAGGTAAAAGAATGACTAAGGTATGAACAAGTATACGCTAAGGAAAATTTTAGGAAATTTTGAGGATAAAACTTTAGGAGACAAAATAAGTAATTGAGAGAATTTTCTTGACCTCAAAGGTGTGACAAAAGTGACAGGTTGGCAAAGTGTCGACTGTGACAGAAAGAATAATTAGCTTGTTCGGAGGTAAAAAATATGATCTATCAATCACTATGGAAGGATGCAAAAAGTATACCCCCTAATTTAAAAAATATGACCCTAAAGGTAAAATGTCCCACGCTTAGGGGTACAATACCCTATGTTTTTGTAATTTTTTTGGATTTTTGGAACATGCTAGGTAACCCTAATTAAGTATGAAAAAAAGGAAATTGGAATCCCTAATGCCAAATTATTCAACAAAGAAACCCTAAGGATGGATGAAAAAAGATAATGAGAACCTAATAATGTATGCAAAGAGGAAACCCTAATGATATGATATACAAAATGGAACCTAATGATATTGTTTGCAGACAGAAAACCTAATGATATGATATGAAAAAGGGAACTTAGTGATGTGATATGCAAAAAGGAAACCCTGATAATATGGTATGCAAAAAAGAATGTATGCAAAGTACAAAAAGCCAATTACTGTGTCTTTGGTGTAACGACCCACCAGGGAACTTGAGAGGGCAACCTAAATCACTAAGAATATGTCAATTAATTTTGGTTTAAGAGAAAATTTTACAACTATCATTACAAATATAATTGCATACAACATTAACTCATCAATGCTACATTACAATAGCAACAAACATAAGTGTTAAACATTAACCACAAAACTAGGTCCTCTTAGGTTCCCCAATATTGCTACTATTAATGTATAAATATCATAACCAAAATAGTTGAATAAATGTAAACAATGAGTAAGATTAACATCATGGAACTATATTCATTTTAAACCTTACATCCATATATTTCTAACAAGATAACATATAATCACATGATAGTAATCAAAATAATTTTTTCTCT
This sequence comes from Thuja plicata, assembly GCA_018584345.1. Classification (NCBI taxonomy): domain Eukaryota; kingdom Viridiplantae; phylum Streptophyta; class Pinopsida; order Cupressales; family Cupressaceae; genus Thuja; species Thuja plicata. The sequence goes on along the minus strand of MU226273.1, from coordinate 201,156 downwards.
ATTCTATCATTACATTGAAAATATTCCTTTTCATGTATGTACATTTATAATTTACAATCATATCCTCAAGGAGAATACATTAAAATAATATTACATATGCTTAGTGATGCATGGAATGGTACAAATATGTATAGAAGGATTCATCTATCCTCATGAATTATGAACTACCAAAAAGATACAAGTCCATCTAGAAGATGACGAAGAAAGCCCTGAAACCTCGATGGTGAAGAAAGAACACTATCAATCGACCATGTGGAACCTTGAGGCCCACCCCTCTTTTATAGGAGATAGAAAAAAGACCACACTCCACACAAACAACCACAAGCACAACTACAAGAAAAGGTACAGAAAATGTTATGAATAAATTAAGGGAACACTAAGGAGAACAATAGGGATTACCAAAGGAAAACCACAAGGCCAAATGGAGGGGATTATAAGTAAAATGTAGTAGAGTGTCATCACTTAGATCTTCACTATCCTGGGTTACCCTGACAGTCTCATTTGGGACCCCAACCACCAGGTGGGAACTCATGTGGAACCAAAAATTCTTTCATGAAGACAAGGAAGTCAATTTTCTAGCTCAATGCCATACAAGAAGTTTGGCCTTCTCTAACCCATCCACGATGCACATAGGATTTCTCATGTCCATGGGAAAGGAAATATTTTTTTATCTTGATTAATGTTTTATCCCAACCCAATTTTTTTGATTAATTTATCACTTGATTATCTACTCAACAATGAGATTTCCTAGTACCCACTAAGGGCCCCTACCCCATTGTGATATACTCTCATAATATTGCTCCTAGAACCCCACCCCTATGCTCCAAACTAAAACAAAAACAACATAACAATAAAAATGACAAAAAGGAACTTCATAATCTCATTACATCTAAGGAACTACAAAGTAAAGGTTGGAGAACAATGAATAAAATTTCACAATCAACATTTGGATCCACATTTGTCCAACCTCTATATGAACATCAATAAAGTTATCATATACATATCATGATGGGAATCTCACATGAAATCTTCTAGGTTCCAAAGCCTAATCCAAATGCCAATATTTTCACAACTTCAAGTCTAAACCCATTAACAACCTTAGGATCCAAACCATAATTTAAGGATGACGAGTGAAAAATAAGGTCTTTTGTAACATGAAACTTTTGAATAAGTCCAAAACCTAATAATAATTAACAAATCATTCAAAAAAATAATTGACCATAAAAAAAATGATTACAAAAATAATAAATAGGGCAATTTAGATTATGACAACCCCCAAGCCTCTGGTTTTCATTTATAAAAACCCAAATCATGAACCCCAAAATACATCTACTATAACCTTAATAATTTTGGTCTGGAAAATGTTTTGAATTTATCCACATTATTGTGTTTGATCCCTGTATAATAGGTAAAGGGAAGAAAAATACACAAGGGGTTTGTCACCCTTTTCTTAATGCACAATCAGAAGGATGGTGATCCAATAGGCTCAAGTGACACTTAAGCACTAAGTGAATACAATGATTCTTCATTGTTGTGATTAGCAATAAAATAGATTTGTAGAATTAATATAATGATGCAAGATAAATGACTAAAATAAGATAAATTGAGCAATTTTGGGAAATTTACAGACTGTCCGAAATGGACAGGAACTTGCAATGACCAGAAATGGAATGCTGAAAATTGTATTGACATGTGCGCCGAATCTTAAGCTATTCTAGCAGGAACAAAATGCGTTGGGCATTTTGTTCGTAGGATTTTTGCCTATTTTAACTGCAGTCTTCCTGACAAAACCTATACTTTCTATATCAATTCTTGACAGTTGTGCTACTTGTACCTACAAAGAAAAAATAAAGGAAGATGGTTGGATAGATGGGTTTTCCTTATTCAAACCCATGTATGCAATCAACCTTTAAATGAATTGTAAGCCTCTTGTCATATAATTGAGGCTAGATCTGAAAAATGGAATGTACCATACCTTGATAATGTAAATGCTTATTTGAATGTTATCAAATATGTTGATGCAATAGCTTTTACATAAAACAAAAATAGAAAAAGGAAATCATGAAAGAAAAAATGTCATGTAATGGATGTTGTAGTTTACTAGAATACTTGATTGAGAAGAAGAAAGAAGATGTAGATTAGGGTGTATCTCCTTCCTTTATAGAGCACTCCTTTAATTGACATTCAATTATGGAAATAAGATTGATCCATAGATAAGAACGCCTTGAATACATGAGAAGAAGTCTAGATCTTGGATTCTTGAATGCTTTCCTTCATTACTTGAACTCAAAATCTTTCTCTTGATGATAATGAACACTTGTTGGTAATGATGGATTGTTTATTAATGGATGTGAATGCTTGATAATATTTATCAAGGTTACAAAAATGAGGAGAGATAGGGTGTTTATATACCTCTCACAACATCTTGGTATTTAAACACAAGAAGGATGACTATTGATCTAAATATCCCACTAAACCACTAAGATAATACCCCAAGCTAGATTTGGGCCTAATATTTGGGGAAAAAATGTCTTGGGAATTATGTTCCAGATAATTAGAGATTAGATCGAGACCACATGTCCTGGACAATATAGGGATGCCAGATTACAAAGTACAACTAGTTTCAGGATTGAGATAGAACAAAAAGGCCACAAATAGTAATATAGAGCCTAGGTGATGAAATCAATTATTTTAATGGAGGAAAAATAGAGAAGAACACTTTTAAATAAGGGATTACCTTAATTTTAAGCAAGATTGAAATAAAAGAGGACTTATATTTGAATTTAGGTGTCCATTAAGTGTCATATAAAGTCCTACTTATAAAAATACACTAAGCTGGGTACTAAATAAATCCAAAAATTGTACACTAATTGAGTACTTAAAATTTAGGATGGTACATTTATTCCCCAATTTAGTGAGAGTATGATACAAAATCATGCTCACGATAAAGGAAATGAGAGAGATGAAAAGAGGAAGAAAGAGAGACGATCAAATTACAAAGAGATAGGACATCACTAAGTTTAAGGACACAAGCCCCCAAACGAAGGATCTTAAATTAGAAAACCTTGCACAAGGGCACAAAAAAATAGACAAAAGAACAACAAAAATACAAAAGCCACAAATAAAAAAAAGTTAGTACTAAAAACACAACTCCAAATCAACTAGTCGAAGATACCTAGATCGAAAATGTCACATCGACTTGCATAATGTTTGGAAAGATATTACAAGAGAACAAGTGATGACATGGAAAGTGAAAGAGCATACATCAAGGATGAAGAAAACTCCATGATATAACCCACTATAAAATCTATGAGAGCATGGAAAGAAGAGAGAGAAACCATGAATCCAACAGTCTAGCAAGTTGTATTATGCTAGGCGATCCATGAGAGAGAAGAGAAGGAGGAAAGAGTAGAAGGGATAAAACATTGCATTATTCTAGTTCCACTCATCCTAGAGAGAGAGATAATGATAATTGATGGTCTAGAAATATGTGATATGTTAGTCAGTTCTACCTTGGAAAATTTGCACACAGGGAAAATTTAAAATTTTGTACATAAGGCGGCTTATAAAATCTTTGCACATGGGGCAACTTATGAAAAATTTGTGCATGAGGAGGATTACATAAAATTTTCATACAGGGTGGCTTATAGAAACTTTTCACACAAAGTGACTAACATAAAATTTTTGCATGGGGTGGATTACATAAAATTTCTACATGGGGCTTCTTACAAGATCACTCTTACAAAAAGCATAGTCTCCATGTGGATCCATAAAAGAGGTCAGTCAAAGGATGAATATAAGATGTATAATATAAAAAGGAGGCCATATATATTCCCCCTCCTTATGATGATGACATAGGAATATGGTGGTATCATAAGGAACAGAGAATACATATATCTACTTCCAACAAAAAGGAGATATCCTTAAAATGACAATGTATAACATAACCTTAAAAAAGAGGGAAGATTCATGTCAACCAAGGAATAGATAAGTGTGAAAGGATATCTTCAAGTGGGAAGAGAGCCTTGAAATGAATATACGTTAGGATAAAGACATATACCTTCAAGAATTATTCAAATATAACATCTTCAAGACAAAGAGGTAAGAAGAACAAGAATGCACCCTTTCTAACCCCCTATTACTAGGAGAAAAAAAGATTCCAGATGAAGGATAACACACTTTAAGCCCCCAAGTAAGGATATTTATTGAGGATGAACAAGATTTCACAAATAAGGAAGAGGTTATTATCAAGTATACACACCTCTTACATAAGAGAGAATCCTGAATAAAAACAATCAATCCATTATAAGAAAAAAATGTCACATGGTAAACAAATGCCACTATACCAAGGAAAGTGGATCCTTATAAAGGAAAAGAATAAAATAAGTCCTTTCCCCCCAAGGGTAAATGCAAGGGAAAATATAGCACATTATAAAGCCTAAGTGATAGATCTTTTATAATAGACATGCACTTTCAAACAAGAAGAAGTTGCAACAAGGATGTAAATATCCTAAAAATGAGAAGATCCTATTGTAAGACAAACAAATCCATGAAAAAAGGACATCATGTTACTAAAGAAAAAATTCAATAAAGGGATAATAAATCTTTTGGAAAGGAAGAGACACCATACACTCCCTACAAGGAAGATACTTTATAATAGACACGGTCCTTGATGCATGGAAACAATTGTCAACAAAGATGCAAAAGGTCCTTGTGTGAAACAAAGAATCTCATGCAACACAGAATGTACTATTACAAATGATGAAAAACCTACAAAGAGATAGAAATAGGTCTCATGAAAGGAGAAGGAAAAAAGATGCCACATTATACAAACTCAGTGGGAAAATAAATTACAAGATATATACACTTCCATGCAAGGAAGAGGCTGTAAAACAAGGATATCAACCCCTTAAAGAGAAATATCCTTAACAATCAAGTCCATGCATGTGAGGAAATAATAGTATAAAAGATTTTAAAAACACAGAGATAATGGATCCTTTAGAATGAAAGGTGAAGAGAGACCTTGTCCCCCAAGAGAAAGGACAAGGGGAAATACCTATTATGTTGCTCAAAATTAACACCATGAAAAACAAAAAGCCCCCAGTGATGTAAGATATTAAGATTACATGATGGAGAAAAAAATAATAGGAGAGTGAGAGATGCTAAGTTATATTTTTTATATCAAGAAAAAGCATAAGATATGTTGCTAAAGAAGTTAAATATCTATCCACTAAATCTTTAATAAATTGTCTAAGTTCAATAAAATTAGCAAGAAATGTTTATTGATATGATGAAAAGACATAAAAACTCACCATTAATAGGTGTTTGATTCTTTAGAAAATGTCAAAATGGAAAAGGGATCTTAGGATCATATGTAATTCTCCAAAAGGTTCTCTTAGCTAAAGCCAAACATTCATCAAAAGGAGGTGTGACAACATATGGTTTTGGTAAAAGAATGTCTAGAGGAGGTTTGTGCTGGGAGGAAGAAGGATTGGAAGAAGAAAAAGTGGTGGCTTGAGGTATAAATCCTAGACCACATCTAGTAACTTGTGTAGGAGGATCTATAGGGACTTTAATACCTTGTTCATTAATACCAAGACATTGTCCACTATAACCTTTTTGAGTAGTAATGTCATAACCTATATTGTAATTGAATTTTAATGTAGAGGGTAAAGGAGATTCATCTTGAGCTTTATGAAGGTGTTTGGTATAAAGAGGAATATGAGGAGAAATATTCACTTTAAGGAGATTAAGTTTCCTATCACTATTCTTATCTTCTTTAGGTGGAGAAGAGGAAGGTTTATCAAGATCTTCATGTATAATTAATGTTATTATTGTAGATAATTCATCAATAAAATGCTTAACATCAGGATTATGAATAATGCTTTGATAAAATGATGATTGTTTAAGGTCATCTAAAAAAGTGCATAAACTATCTTCTCTAAGACTACCCATTAAGGTAGGTTGAGGAGGAGAAGATATAGGCCTCACTAAAATAGGGTCATAAGGAGATAGATCTCTATCTTCATGATTAATAATCACCATAGGAGGAGGATTAGGGTGATTTATGCTAAGGTCATCTTTAGGTTTATATAAAAATGTCCTTACGAAATAAAAATATTCCATGCATTTTGTTAAGAATTGAATGATAAAACTACATGCAATATTGATAAAGCACTTGAAACATTCCTTATAAGGAAGAAAGATATTTGAAATCCTCATAATAACACATGCAAGAATACCATGAAGGAATAAAAAAAACATTAAATGAACACTCCATATGATTGATTAAGAGAATTAAGGATAAATGTAACAACATATGTTATCACACACCAATCTAGTTTAGAAAATGACATGAAAGCTATGCAAATTATCTCTAAATATGAAAATAATATCTAACACCAAATCAGAAGTGGATATGACATGTGTTAGGTTCACCAAGATATACAATAGGAAAAGGGAGGTAGGATACACAAGAGGATTTTCCTCCTTTTCTTAATGCACAATCAGAAGAAAGATGACCCAATAGGCTCAAGTGGGACTTAAGTGATATGAAAATGCAATGATCCTTCACTGTTATGATTAATAATAAAATAGATTTGTAGAATTAATCTAATGATGCAAGATAAATGACTAAAATAAGCTAAATTGAGCATTTCAAAGAAAATACAAATTGTAAAAAATAGAGAGGAGCCTGCAATGAACAGATCTGGAAAGAAAGAAATTTTACTAACCTGTGCCCCAAATATGAAGTTGTTCTGTCAGGAATGAAAATACTGGGGCATTTTGTTCCTAGGGTTTTTTCCTAGTTTTATTTGCAGTCTTCCTAGTAGAACTTATACTTTCTTGATCAAGTCCCAACAATTATGTTACCTGTGATTGCACACATAAAAAATAAGGAAGAAGGTTGGATAGAGGGGTTTTCCTTAGTCAGCCCCCTACCTAGAATCAATCTTGAAATGAAATGAAAGAGTGCTTTCATATAGAAAAGTATAGATCTAAAAAATAAAATGTATCATGCATTGATAATGTAAATGCTTCTCTGAATGTGATCAAATACATTGATGCAATAGCTTTGACTTAACACAAAAACCCAAAAAGGAAATCATGAAAGACAAAATCTCATGTAATGGATGTTGTAGTTTATCACAATGCTTGATTGCGAAGAAGAAAAATATGCAGATGAGGGTGTATCTCCTTTCTTGGTAGAAAATTACTTTACTTGGCATTCAATGAGGTAAAGTAGCTTGATCCATAGAGAAGAACACCTTCAATGCTTGAGAAGAAGTCTAGATATTTGATGCGTGAATGCTTGCCTTAATTACTTGAACTCAAATGCTTTCTCTCGATGATAATGAATGCTTGTTGATAATGATGGATTTATTGATAATATTGATCATGGTTACCAAAATAAGGAGATAGGGTGTTTATATACCTCTCACAATATCTCAGGGGTTAAATTACAAGAAGGCTGACTATAGATCTAAATATCCCACTAAACCACTGAGACATGACCTCGAACTAGATTTGGGCTTGATCTTCAGGGAAAACAAATTCTTGGTTGTTATGTTCCTAAGAAAACAATTCCCTAGGCTTTATGTTCTATCCAATCATAGCTTAGATTAGGACCACATGTCGTGGACAATTAGGGGATGCTAAACTATATAGTACAACCAGTTTGGGGATCAAGACATAACATGAAGGACACAAATAGTAATATAGGGCCTAGGTGGTGAAATAAATTATGTGATTGGGGGGAAATGGATAAGAACACTTTTAAATTAGGGCTTAGATTAATTTTAAGATAGATCTTATATTTGAATTTAGGCGTCCATTAAGTGCCATATGAAGTCATATTGATGAAAATACACTAAGGTGGGTGCTAAATAAATCAAAAAATTATACACTAATTGAGTGCTTACAATTTAGGATGGTACACTCTTGTGGCTTGGTGGTCATGCTTTTATTTTTTGTGCAATTTTTTAGTTCAAATTTTAGGTGATGAAGTGTACCGCAATTATTTTTTATAATGTTATATCTCATTATTATTTTATGATCTTTTAGGTACAAAAAATTATGTATCTACTTGGTTGCACCAGCTTGTTTTTGCATGAAAATCTAAAAGAAATATATGGAATTTTTTTTTAACATTCATAGAACACCTCTATATGGTCCACATGACGATGGTTGATATTTTTGGTGTCGTATATTGCCTAGAGATGACCTATCAGAGTGATTTGTATTTGTTTAGTCGATATGTGCTATTCTCTTCCTTTCTCTATGATTTTGATGACTTATCTTTGGGTGTTATGTCTCAGTGGGTGCCACTTTATGTAAATTAATTTGGAAGCTATGATTTTGAGCTCAGTAGTAAAGTTGTACATGTTTCATCTACAAACTACCCTATTTTTAGCTTGGGAAGATGTGCCCTAGTATATTCATTTTTTTGAATAAATAGAAAGATGTAATAGGTTGTTTTAGGTCCACTATATCTCTTGGGTTGTTCCAATTTCCCCACAAATATGTTATGAAGACGACTTGTTGGGTTCACATATTTTGGATGACCCAATTTGATGTTTTGTTTTCTTATAGAGGATATATTTAGAATATCATAAGTTTTAGGAGTGTGTGTAGAGTTTGATGAGAGGTACGATGCAATAGAATTGGGTGGTGGAATTTTTGAAGGTAATTGCTCCTTGAGGTAGTGAGCCAAGGGAAGCTATGTTCTTAGGAGATTTATGGAGGTTTTGAGTTGAAGGATTATTCATTGTAATTTAAAATTTTCATGTATACTACTTTGAGATTGTGAATATCTTTAGCAAGTCCTTGTATCTTTCTCTGAGGTAGTTAACCTCTTTAGCAAGTCCTTCAGAGAGAAATGTGCTTCCTTAGGACATGTGCCTTAAAACAAGTTTTAATCTTATTCTTATTTGTGAGGCTTGATTTGGACAACGAGGCTTTATTTGGACACTAGATCCAAGAAGGATTTTATAACTGTCATTTTTCTCTTGTTGGGATTTCCACATAAATCTAGTGTTCTCTTGTGAATTGGTGTTTATTATTTTACATTTTATTGTTTTTAATTTGTGCAATGGTTTTGAATTTTAATGATCATAAATGGGTTTGGGTTTTGTTTATTGATTCATCCCCCCTCTTAATATTCAGTGGGTTCAATACTTCTTTGGAGCTTGTCGTTTCTTGATTTCAAATGTTCCTTCTTTTTCAAGGAACATGGATGCACTAGAATTTTTATTGGCTTTATAATTCAAAATTATATTAAAGAGATAACCAACTCAACTACTTCCTCTATATGTTATACTCTTGGAGGGATATCAACCTCCAATCTTCATTTTCTTTGACTCTCTTGTGTTTTCATTAATTCCTCTTCTTGAAAGATGACCTTTTATAAACATCTTCAAGTAATGGTCAAAAGATACTTCAAGTTTGAGATTTTTAAGTTTCCTTTGATACTCTTTAAAGTCTTAATTAGTCTCCTCTTCTTGCAATCTTTGCTCTATAATATTTTTAAATTTATCATAATTCTTTGTAGTCACAATATTATATCAATAATATCACCTACAGTAAGCATATACCACTGTGAAAATATGCTCTGCTAGGGTTTCATGCATACGGATATCTGTCTGAGCTTTTCTCCTGAGTTTCCCACTTGTCATACCATAATTACTGTGGGAGTTCTCATTAGGGTTATTTATAATAGCTCTAGCCAAATTCTGCCCAACAGTTGATGCTGGTGCTCGATTTGATGCTTTAGATAGTCATGGTGCCTCCTCTGAACAAACAGCCACACAAGTTTTTCCTGAAGGTCTTCCATGAGGTAACCCTGATATTGTTCTTAACATGCAAGAATTTGATGCTGCTTGTGATTGGTTAGAAAAACATACCTTGACAAGGTATTTTCTGGGTCACACTCCTCCTGAAACTATTCTCAAAGAGTGGGTCAACAAGAGATGGACTCCTCATGGAGGCCGCCTTGAAGGTGTTCAAAACCTCACTAAAGGTTTTTTCCTGTTTGTTTTTTCTAACCCTTCCCAAGTGGAGGCAATTTTCAGTCATGGCCCTTAGACGGTTCAGTCCTCCTTGCTTGTGTTCTAGAGGTGGTCTCAAGATTTCACTGTCTCAGATGACAAGAAACTTAGGGTTCCTATTTGGGTTGAGTTTCCTGGTCTTCCATTACCATGTTGGCCATTTATTGATTCCATTGCCAAAACGCTTGGCAAAGTCATTACTATGGAGCGTGATAAATTTTTCAATGCTCTTCCACAAAGTGTGTTTTTATTGAGGTTGACCTTTCTAAGGATCTCAAAGAATCTATTGAGATACATGTTAATTCTCACACCTTTTCTCAGAAGGTGATTTATTTGAACCTTCTGAACACTTGCTATAGGTGCTAGTAGATGTATCAAAAGATTAAGGACTTCCCTTTGGCCATTCCCTAGGTCAAACCACAACCAAAGGAAGCTCCTGCTAAACATGCAGAGGATGGAAAGAAGGAATAATGGACTATAGTTGTGCAAAAAGGTAAGAACTCTTTAGCTCCCAAGCAGGCACCTGCCACTGCAGTTTATGTTCCTCCACTGGCTCCTCCGGCTGGAGAGAAATTAGCTGCCTCCAAAAAGAAGCTAGTGGTCCAACAAATGTCAAACCCTATTTCACAAGGTAAATCCCTAGTTGCATGGTCTACCACCTGAGGGGTGGTGTGTGTTCCACAAGTTGTGTCTTCAATTGTTTCTTCATTGACCTTGCATCGGTCTCGCAGCCCTGATGGTCGTGTGGAAGACCTAGATGAAAAGTAAAGGTTTATCTCACTTAGAGATTTACCCACCAACTTTGGTTCCATTCCAACCTTCTTGCAGAATAGTTTCTCCTCTCTTGAGGATGAGGAAGCTATGCAAGAGTTTTCATGAATTTTTTTATCCTGGAATGTGCGAGGTCTGACAGACCTCTCCACAAAGTACTATGTTAGAGATACCCGTTGCAGACTACGTAGTTTGGATGTTTTGTGTTTGCGGGAAGTTAAAATTTCTGGTTTTTTGCTTACTTATTCCTATCGTGTCATGTGGCTGGATGACATTATTTTTTCATCTCAGCATGAAACTGGTAGAGGTGGTGTCATTACTATTCTGTCACCTGGCTTTCAATATGATATTATTGTGCATGGTTATGATCTAATGCAGTGAGTCACTTGGATTTTTTATCCTTCAAAAATCATTCCTTTGGTATAGTTAATGTTTATGCTCCCAATGATGTCATGGAAAGATCTCAAATTTGGTGTTGGTTGACTGATAATTTGCCTCCAACAACTTGGGTGATGTGTGGGAACTTTAATATGGTTGAGCTGGCCTCTAAAAAAGAAGGGATTTTGCCTTTTTGATGGACAACTAGAGAGCGGGAAGATTGGTACTATATGCGCAATAAATTGGGAATTTTTCATCCCAATGCTAACCGCCATCAGCAGAGTGGGGTCTGACACACTTGGTCTAATTTTAGAGATGGTTCTAACTACATATTTAAGAGACTTGATTGTGCTATGATAACTGCACAATATTTTTTCTCCTTTTCTAAAGATCGAGATCTACCTGTCATTCCTTTGCCTGATGTGACCTTGTGTGATCACTACCCCATCTTTTTCACAATTCCATGGAAATTTTATGCTCGGCGGGCTGTTAGAACTCAATTTTTTCTTAACACATCCATACTGAATCTATTAGTAATAACTGAGGGGAGGGGGGGGGGGGGGNAACTGAGGGGAGGGGGGGGGGGGTGAATCAGTGGCCTCAAAAATTAATCCTTAAAACTTATAACCATAGATTATGTCTCAAGTTATCTTCTGTCCTACAAGATGTATGCCTTGAAATACTTTAATCAATTTTATACTTGTCAGAGTGCTTTGTTAATCTCTCTTCTATATGATTACCGATAAGCAGTTACCTATTTACCAAAACATAGTAAATATGCAAAGTATACCGATCAATCAAGAATTGCATATGTGAAATGTAAAACAATAAAGTAATAAAAAATTAAACACATAAAACATGGATTTTTAACGTGGAAACCTAGTTAATGGAAAAACCACTGGGACCGGTACCCTAAATTTTCACTCTTCTGAAGTGAGCCCTGGTAAGAGCCAACCCTGTTAAAGGTTACAAACACATTGTTAGGTGTGACCTTGTTAGAGGATTTAGAAATAGTTTGTCACCTAGTATCTGGCATCTAATGCTACCATCCTTGACCAAACACTCACTTGGCCTGTCAATAGGTATCGGGCATATCCAATGCTACTTTTATGATCAAACTTTTTGATACTCCTTCGGATGGATCTCAATTGTAAAAGAATTTTTAGACCTGCTCAGTTGAGAGGCTTTATGCTTCAATGGTTAAACTAAAACACTAATGATCTGTTCATACATACAACTCAATTGCAGATTTTTAGATCTATTGTAAGTCCATTACCTCTCTGATCAATATAATCACTTATACCTTTTCTCCACACTGTTCTTCTCTGTGATGCTTGTCTCACTATTTTTTGGTATCTGTAGAATCTAGCTCTTTCCTCAGCTTGTTGATTAGGACTGAAAGAAGACTTTCTTTAGCATATTTTTCTCTTCTCTTTTCACCCCACAATCCCCATTCATAATGAATTGGGTTTGTCTCTATATAGTCATGATTTCCCCTTTTCTTGGCTTTCTTGATTCTTGGCGTGTTCCACAATTCTCGCCAATAGATTTAAAGCAAACTCCTGATTTATCTCAAGGAGATCTTCTTGCCAACTAGACAAATCAGCTTTAAATCAATTACTTATCTTTGACTTTACCTAGATGATTAAAAAAATGATAAGGATCCGTTAATTCTATCTTTAGCTTCTTGACAGCTAAGCATTTTGTCATTTTTTGAACTCTTTGTTCTGTCGGTCAATACTTCAGTTAGTTATTGGTGATAACTGACTATTTCGTCGGTGAGACTTCAGTTGTCATTGGGATCTCTATCCTTTTCTTCTCCATTAGGGAACACTAAAATTATTTCATTCAGATTAATCTGTGCTTTGCTCGTTGGTCAACACTATAACTCTTCTCGTTGATAATGATGTGCATTAGCTCGTCGAGTAACACTATGACTCTGCACTTTTACTCTGACCGTTGGTGTGTGCTCCATCGGTGTATGTAGTCACTTATTGAATACTTGACTTGTATGCATTACTGATAGCATAGCCTTGATTCATTGGTTCTTTTAAGTCTTTGGCAGTATTTCAATGACCATATAGATTATATCAAGTTGACATCAATGAAAATACAATACATTAACTGATTTAATGCCTTGCATGATCATCAACTTAACATCTTCAAACATTTAGTTAGTTACATGTCATCAGAATCATGCTTCCACCATTGCTCATATTCTTTAGGTCTAGAATTTAGAGCCTCAACCCCACAACCACACTGGGTGGATCCCATGGTGGAATGATGCCATCACCCTTACCTGCTAGATTTCTTTGCATCTACGGCTGCTAGTTGGCCTTGTACAGAAAACATTCTTACGAAGCTAACACCAAAGATCTTCAAAGTGCTTCTAATGTGCTAGCCTTGAATCCCTTTGATTCTAAGCTTTAGCTTAAGCTTTCTCAGCTCCTCCATGAGAAGAAAATTGCTGATATCTATGCTTCTTGGGGAGCTCAAATCAAAGCTCGTCTCCACTAGTTGGAGGTGGATGATCAAGCTTCTAAAGAGTTTTTTCATGCTCTTAGAGCCCGTCATACAACCTTTGGTATCAAAAAGATCAAGCATGGTCATGAAAATCTCTTAGATCGTCTTGATATTCTTCAAGCTTTTGTTCAACACTATGAAAAAGTGTTTGCTTCACAGGGAAATTCAGTTTCTCGTGAAGAGGCTCTCAGAGCATGTATTGTTGTTACTCCAAACCGTATGGTGGTCAAGCAATGTGCCTTTTGTGAGAAAATTCTCACCATCAGTGACCTAAAAGAGGGTATCTTTTCTATGGATGATGAAAAATCCCTTGGGTGTGATGGCTTCCCTTGTGAATTCTACAAGAATTTGTGGGATGATATAGGTCCTAACCTGCATTAATTTTATCTCGAAGCCTACCATAATAAAATTTTGGGAGCTATTATTAACAAAGGAAATATTAAATTCATACCTAAAGCTGGTGATCCTGAGGATATCTGTTACTAGAGGCCCATCACTTTGCTGAATGTTTCATACAAGATCATTGCTAGAGCTTTAGCTCTTAAAATCAGACATCTCCTTCCTCTGATTGTCTAACCAGAGAAAACTGGTTTCATTAAGTCTAGATATATCCTTGATAATATCATTGATGTCTAGGAGGGAATGGAATGGGCCCGTCAGTCCAAGCAACACACCTTGTTCCTTAAAATTGATTTTTCCAAAGCTTATGATCGCATTGAATGACCTTTCATTCTTGCCATGTTGCAAGCTATTGGTTTTGTTCCCAATTTTTTGCACTTTGTGGAAATTCTTTTTGGTGATTCCTCTACATGCATATCTATCAATGGTACCCAATCTGACACCTTTTGGATTTTTAGGTCCATTTTCCAGGGTTGCTCACTGGCTCCTACGCTGTATGTGCTTGCTGCTAAAGGCTTTGGTTACCTGTTTGCCAATTCTATTTCCTCTAGTTTAGTGCATGGCATCTCTCTTCTTAATTCCTCTTCCCAGCTTGTTAATGGTCACTTTGCTGATGATTCCTTTCTCACTCTCCTTGAGGATGAGGAAAATGTCTGTAATGCCTTGCAATGCTTGGATACTTTTTGTCTAGCCTCTGGGTCTTCTATTCAATGGAATAAGACCCTTTTCTACAAACAATCTTTTCTCCCAGCCCCTCCTTGGCTAGCTCATTTTTATTGGAAGTGGGTTCAATATGGGGAATTTTTCTCCTTCCTGGGTATTCCCTTTTCTTTTCAAGGCTCTCCTATGAAATTGTGGAATGCAGTGCTTACTAAAATTGAAAAAAGCTTCAGTATTAGATCTCTAAACTCGTCTCTCTTGTGGGGAAATTTTAGATTTGCTCCAAGGTTTTGGCTGCCAATAATGTTTATTATTCCTCTTGCTAGGCTCCTTCTAAAGCCTCTTACCTAAAGCTAGAATGCCTTCTCAGATATTTCCTCTGGGCTTCGAGAGCCGACCATCATTGCTTCCAAAGAGTTGCTTGGGACTACTGTTGTCTTCCTCGAGAGTCTGGTGGCCTCAGTCTTCTCTCCACTCATAAGCAAGGGCTCTCTCTATGTGAAAAATGGATTATTCATGCTCTCACAGGCGATGAAGCTTGGAAAATCCTTGTTAGGAATTGTTTTTCTTTAGGACATCATGTCCACAAGCCATCTTGGAAAGGTATTGGTCTTCAAACTCTTCTTATTATGTAGGAGACTATGAATATGCAAGGCACCTTTGTCATTAATAGTATATGGAAGGCTTGGGAAGCAATCAAACCTTGGATTCGTTGGGATGGGGATGGTTTTCATAATGGGCTTTCTTTGAATCAAAATAATCTTTAGTTGTCTTCATTGTTTTCCATTCAGGGTATCCCTCTGGCTAAGACTCAAGGTGCCAGTGCTTTGCATTTTTTCAAATGTGGCATCATAACACATAAGAACCTCTTTTCCAAGGTTTTCTATGAGCATCCATTATTGGGAAGACATGCAGGTCTAGTTCCTTCTATCTCGTCCAGATTGTCAGACTTTTGATTTGTTGATCTCTGCCATTATAGATCATTTTTTACATAAGTTGGGTGTTTAGTTTGTTTGACCCTGGTGGAAAGACTAGAAATGGTACCTTGCCACACCCTTCATCAACTACAAGCCAAAGATGAGGTACCAATGGTTATCTCCTCATCTTCCTATGGTGGATAAACTTAACCAGAGATGGCAATTGCACTCTTCTCCTTACCACTGGAGCTCTTGTTTCCAGACAATATGGTCTGCTATTAGTGAACCCAAAATGACTCTCTTTTCTTGGTGTTTTCTATTTCAAGGTATTCCTCTGGGACCTCAGCTCAAACACCTCATTGTTCCTGATCCTCGGCGTCCCTTCTGTGGGAATCCAGAGTCTTTTTTGCACATTTTTTAGTTCTATAGGAGAGATCGATAGTATTGGCATTGGATACATGATTTTTTAAAACCATTCTGGCCTAATCCATTCTCTTGGCATATGATTTTCCTGGGAGACTCTCCAAGACTTCCTTCCAAGTTTACCTAGATTTGGCATACTTTTAGGATGAATATTTTGTTCACTTTATGGAAGGATAGGAATGTTGTTCTTTTCACTCACATCTTTCTTGATATAAATGTTGCTTTGTATAATAAAGCTTGTATATGTAACAATGTTATGATGCAGATTCAAGTGCAAGCCAATAAAAGTGAGTTTGGAGGTGGCCCACCTTCAGGAGCTGCTCAATCATTGGGGGAATGCTCCCTATATGGTTTCTTGTGTGCCTCATGACTTTGTTTCTTCTGATGGCACTCCACCTAGGGGTGAGCACCATGGCCGCATCTCTTTGGCTTGTCGCTCCCATACTCTGTGGTCGCAGGCTCCTCGCCACCACTTTCCTAGGGGTGGTAATTATGGTTGGTGGTGCCACTCAGCTTCTCTACCCCACCGCGCCTCTGGATGTTCCCCAACGCCGGTTATGTCTGCCCCTCTTGATGCTCTTGCTGCTCGTGGTGGTGCTACTTAGCTGATGACCACCTCCTCCAAGTGGTCCTTCCCCTGCCTGGCTCTGGATATTTCTCCGCCTCAGTTGGAGGAGAAAGAAAAAGATACTGAAGATGTTGCTAATGGTTGGTCAGTTCTTGACCCACCAGCCAATCCTAGGGATTCCTGAGGGTCTGATGACATAGAGCCTCCTCCTTTGTCTGGCATTGCTCTTGCCGCCTGAAGGCTTTATAAGTTTTTTTTGATGAATAGTTTCTAGTTTCGGGCCTAGTGCCGAGTGAGCTCTCACAGGGTGATTTTTATGTCCCTTGACCCCTTTTTTGTGAATATATAACTTTTATATTTCATTAATAGGAAATGAACTATTCATAAAAAAAAATCACCTACATTACTCCCTTTTATCTCTAATTCATCCATATATATTGGATGGATTAAAGGCTTTGTTAAAACTATAATGACCCTTAGTTGAAATATTTACATAAACTAATCAAATCCAAAATACACACAATAGTTTTTGTTATTAATCAACATAAAAAACTAGGGTGCTAACCCTTAGAACACCACTTCCCAAGGGCGTATAGACACAACACGCTAGCAATATATAAACATCAAAAGAAACCTAGAACATAGCTATTAAAGTAGATAAACCTAGGCCATAGTCCAACAACCTATAACCATGAAAGTTACCACCATATTATAAAGTAGTACTAATCATCATAAAAGATAGGAAAATCATAAAAAAGATCCTACTAATATAGCCAAATCCATAGAACAACCAACTAGAGTTCAAAAAGACACACAAGCTAATAATAAAAATATACAGAAAATCCCCAGAGAGGTATGTGGTCAAATCCACATTAAGCCTTATGGGAAGATTTGATTGACAACCCAAATACTACAACACATGGGACCAATCATCTATGATGAATTTAAATAATTCCTTGTAATTTCCTTCATACTATTCATCATCACCAAGTATCTTTTGTTGCAACAGGTAGAGGGAGGTTGCAAAGTTGTGCATCATTCAAAGACTGAACCTTAAAATGCTTCTTTATTTTCTTTCTTCTTCACCAGCTCTTTTCTTTAAACTATCCACCTCACTTTACAAGTTTTCCAAATCTGAGGTCGAAGCCACATCGAAGCTAGATAGAATTTGGTTCTCCTCTATTGGCGACATGTCAATAGAAGGCTAGTCATGTCCCTCTTTCCCCTTATCAAAATTATGGATTAAGCTACTGGAGGTAGATTTATTTAAGCTACCAACATCACCAGTCTCCAAAATATCACCCTCCATGGTCTTATTTTTATCACTCCCCTTTTCAGTTATCTGATTCTCCTGATTCGTGTCTTCCATAGAGTCATAGTAAACAAGTAACTTTTTACATTTTTTAGAGATGTATTGGCCAATCTTTTGGATCTACAATGGGTTTTATGCTCCTCCTTAACCTCCTCCTTTTTTTCATTTTTTAATCTCCTAAACATATACTTTGGTTTTTTTTACAGGGGGAAGGATTTTTACCTTTCCTCTTTGAGGTGGAGAACACATGGTATTTTCCTTTTGGGCCAACCTTAGGGGAAGAAGTTTCAGATTTAAAAAACCCAAGGGTGTCTATATGAGAGATAATTTGTATGGTCCCCAGATGTTTAATACCTTTCTTTTTATTTTGGCTTGACATATCAATAATATTATCTAGCGGGGGGCACTAAAACACAGAGGCCTCAGAGGAAACAATAGGTTTAGGAGGGTAGAGGGCCAGTTGAAAGTGGTATAGCCTTAACATAAGGCCCTAATATAGGTAAAATGGTTTTTTATCCCGATGAGAACTTTCCTTAACATCAAACACAAAGATCACAAGAGAATTTAAGAAGAAATGAAATGCGATGATTTCATGATTCCTAAAGTAATTAAGAAGCCGCATATAGTAATAATAGTAAACCTTAAAATTCCCCTCTAGTGTAAAGTACCTAATTATCATAAAGCAACCTGGTCCCAAGGTGATGAAAGTTGAGCTCTGTCGTATCCTCCTTGTTTCTTAACTAAAGCCTTACTTCCCTTAAAGAGCCTGTTTAGGCTGTCATTATCAACTATCCAACTGGTCTTCTTCAATTTCCTACCCTTGGTAGATAACCAGGTGGTTTTAGTGATGACCTCTTCAGCAATTTCAAAATAAATACCCTCAACCAAAACTCTCCTGTTATTGCAAGAGCGAGAAATTTGGGTTGACAAGCACTCATCGAATCTATTAATGGACTCAATAAAGTTAGTAACCCTCCCTCCTTGTAGATATGCCATAATGTGGGGTTTTTCTTGAATTCATCTAGTTTTCTTTGCTTGATTCAGACCCAGTCACTCCCATATCTGTAATAGAATACACAAGGTAGTCAGTTCTGAGAAGAAAATTGTAATTTTTAATACGAAAAGGAAAACTATTTGTTATCACAAATTGATTTAAAGGCAAGAAAAATACCCGTCTTTCCATTTGGGTGATATCTTTTAACCATCCTCCCAATAAACTAGGCTCATACAAGCTACAACTTCCCACAAGGAGTCTTTTCAATACAATGCATAAAGGGAACCCTTTATTACACAAGGGGTAATGATATATGTAAATGTTACCACTTGTTATTATCACGTAAAGCCATCTCATCATTTTGGGGCACTCTTTAATATTAGTTTAATAATCATGATTACCTAGGGGCTCCCTAGGTGAAGTACTACACCATAAACAATAATTAATGACATCCCGGAAAAAATTCACTCTAGAAATAAATGCCACCATGCCATGTCATAAGTCCCATATTCAAATTCAAAATATTTTCATATTTCCCCCACTCCCGCTCAGTATTTAACAAGTTAGGGTTATGGGATACCCAACACCATAAAGTACAAAGGAGGCACAACTTCCAAAACAAGGTGTTAAATTTTATCTCCATTGGATTTTGAGCACTCTCCATCCAAGACAATTTGGATGTTAGATGGGAGATAAAAAAGGTTTTTCTAACACCTCAAAGCCTCTAGGTTGTAACCATTTGAAGCAAGAGAATCAACAACCGTGTTGCCATACCTATAAAAATGGTTGATGGAAAATGAATCAAATCCCTGAAAGAGTCTTTGAATATATCCTATAATGTCTTGCTTAGATCAGTTGGTCTCAGACAACCCTCTAACAACATCAATCATGAAACCAGAATCCCCTTCTATTGTAAGTGCTCTAATTCCAATGGAGAGCGCTATCTTGAGTCCCCATTGAAGGTCCATTCCATTGGCTTTCTTATTCGTTTGTTTTGTAAATGCACCACTATTACAAAAAATTTCTCAATTATTTCTCATCACCCCTCTTCCATTAACCAATTCACAGGATTGCTTTGTTGTACCATTTAAATTTAGTTTGGACTAGCCTGACCAATGGGGGTCCTTTTTGTGTTTTTCCTTTTGAGCTTCTTTGATGGATCAAAATTCCCAAAGGAATCCATAAATCCCCAATTCCATGCAATTTAGTGATAAAAAAGGGAAGGAGGAACGAGTGGGAAAGGCCACCTAGTGACACTTAAATTTCCTTACAACATCTTGTGGAAAATACCAAAAAAAACATCAAACATTCATTCCCTTTCATGAAAAATTCTATTGTTCCTCTCCTAAATTTCCCAACTGAGATGCAAAGGGATTTTCCACCATAGTTGTCTACTATTGGGATTGAAAGAGGTCCCCTTCTAGTTAAAGGAAATTTTTTGGACATCCATATTCATCACCCAATCAGTTTGGAGTAAATATAATATTTTCCATAACTCATGTGCAAAGGAAAAATGTATGAATAGATGATGTACTGAATCCTCATCCTATTTATAGAGGACACATTGGCTTGGAAGCTGAAACCCACACTTAATGAGATTTTCCCATGTAAATTTTTTTCATTCATAACCTCCCACCAGAGCAATTTGATCTTATGGATTAGTTGGTAGTTCCACACCTTATTCCACAACTTATCTTGATTACCATCATGAATAAGAATGAGATAGGAAGACATCATCATGAAATCACCACTGATATTCCTTTTCTAGACTAAGCTATCCTCCCTGAGAAACATCAAAATTATGTCCTCCTTTACTCTTCTTTGTAAATCCAATGCCAAAGGTATCAGTTTCTAAAGGCCTTGGAAAAAAAGTTGGATGCCTTTCCAAGATCTAGAGTGGTCAATATACTTCTCCCCCCAGACTCAAAAGAACCATTTAGCTAAACTGCAACTATCATGAAGGCTTAGTATTAAGGAGAGGAGTGTGTCATATAGCTAAATATTGTCCAAAAAATGCATTTTTAGACCATCACCAACCCACCATTTCAATCCTTGTAGGAGTACAAACTTGCAATTAAGGACATTGTTCTATATTTTGGACCCTATGGGGAGCCCTTGCATATTCAGGAATTGATGAAATCTTTCCTAATTCAAATATTTAGAAGACATAATATCACACCAACTTGCTTTATGTATGGTAAGGTTCCAACCAACCTTAACAAGAAGAGCCTTGTTAAGGTGAGAGATTTTACTGACATCAAGACCTCCCATTATGTTTGGCTTGCAAATAGAATACCATTTAACCAAAGCCATCCACTTCTTCTCCTCCATTCTATACAAAAGAAAATTTATCTTCATTCTCTCTAGTTTATAAACCTAATTATTAAATATTATAAAAAGTGAAAGGAAGTAGACAGGGACCCCGTATAGGGACTTTTTTAGGAGTTACAACTTACCTGCACTACTCAGGAGTTTACCTTTCCATCCATCCAACTTGCATTGTATTCTTTCAAGAATTGAGTTCCAAAAGGAGCTCACAACCTCTTTGACTGTGAGTGTCAACCCAATATAAGTAATAGGAAGATTGTCACACTGCCATCCAAGAATATTTCTAGCTTTGTTCTATAGAAAATAATGTGTGTTAAAAAAATAAATTTTACTTTTAACATAATTGATTTTTTGCCCCTACAGAAAGACATATTGGCTAAGAAGACATTTCCAAACTCTAGATTCAAGCACTGATGCAATTCCAAAAAGGATTATGCCATCTAAAAAGTGTTGTAAGACTACAGGGGGTAGGGTAGAAGCAAGGCATACTCTAAGAAGTTTCTTCTTGTTTATCATACGCAGAAAGTTTCTTCCCAAAACCTCTGCCAAAAAAATAAATAGGCAAGGGAACATAACGTCACCCTACCCGATGCCTCTATCAGCGCCAAAAAAATCCCTAGGGATAGCATTGAACATGATAGAATAATATATAGTGGTCACACATTCCTTGATCAAAGTAATGACCTTCTCATCAAAATCAAATATTTCTAGTACTTTGAAAAAAATAATACTATTTGAATATTTTGTGAGCTTTGGATATATCAAATTTGAAAGTTATCCTTGGAAGCTTGCATTTATCCATGTAATGGAAGAATTCATGGGTAGTAATGGCTTCATCAAGGATTCATCTCCTAGGGACAAAACCATTTTGGTTGCAATTAATGAGATTGCCAAGAATGGGTTTGATTCTATTAACCAAGTTATTAGAAAATATTTTATAGACCATATCGATAATCCTAAAGGATAATGTTTTGTCATTAGTATACAAAGGAAACATTTTTTGAGCCATTGATAACATGATCACCAAGTGACAACAAACAAAGGTCACTAAAATAGATAAGTGCAGAGATCACTGAAAGTGTATTAGCACAATGATCACCGACATATAGTTTATAGTGAACACCAAGAGCACAGTTTACAGAGTAACTTGACAGAGAAGTTCACAGAGTAAACTGACAGAGAGTCTACAGAGCAACCTGAGAAGAAAAATGTCTACAAAGACATCACTGAGGAAAGACTACGGAGCAACCCGAGCACCAGTCTACCGAGAGACAACTTTAATTTTGAGAAATGTGGATATGAGTTACATGTGAGATAAAATACTTGAGTTTTATATTTAGCTTTATGCTTATCTTTAAAACCATTTCTTGAGGGAAAAGTAAAGCATATGTAATTTCTTTAATTATTCTAACTGATTATAAACATGCAAACTAGGAGATCAAAGTCAAGTTGTAAACCTTTGATCATAGAGTTATCATTGTAAAGAATGAAACCTAAATAGGTCAATTCATTGCATAAATAGATGTAGTAATCAATCAAAACATGATGATAGTAGCCACAATAGACATCTATGGATCAGATAGAGAGTTTCATGCAGAAGGACAACAAAAGATGAAATCAGTTATGGAGAACAAGATTCAAGGCTACTGAGCAGAATAGAGGTATTAATTAATCATTATAGGTGATACACATACATTGTGAACTTAAATGATCTGTACTCAGAAATTCAAGCTTGCATATAATTAGGTCACTAAGTATTTTTGAATGCATTCTAACAAGTGTAGAAAATAGAAGAAATACTTTAAGAAGATGGATTTAACAATCCTTATGTAAATATCTTAACCGAGTGCACACTAAACAATGTTGCTAAATCTCTTAACTGAGTAGACCTAACCAGTATAAAATGTTACTCTTAAGAGGGTAAGATCATCAGAAGTGATCACACTTGTGGACTTAACCAGAACCTTCCTTTCTATAGATACTGAAGCTTTGTGGGTTTCCTCCCGACCACAATTTTTACCTTCTAACAGGGTTTTTCTACGTTACCAATTCTTGTGTCATGTGTATTTACATTTCATGAATGTTTACATGTAATTAAGTTTATGTTTTTATATTACATGCGTAAGGTAGAAAAGCATCTATGGTCGGTAATGCAAGAACATAGTACTAATGGTTAATTGATAAAAAGTTTTAAGGGTATTGATTCACCCCTCCCCTATTAGTACACACCATTCCATTATTCCAACAATTGGTATTAGAGACAAATCTCTTATTTTGAAAAGTTTAAATACTTGAGAGAAAAGATCATACAATAGAAAGGTATAAGGAAGACAAGAATATTGAGAATAAGAAATTGCAGATACAGATCTTCTATGAGAAATATAAAGAAGAAAGAATAAAGATGAGGGAGCTACTAGGTGAAAGAAAAGTTATGGCAGCTCACTGTAATGAAATAGACTACCATGAAGAAGAGATACCTGATTTATTTGAGTCATCGGGATCTACATCTAGCAAGACATCAGACACATATGACATAGATGGTAAAGATGATTGATGTTATGAATAATGCTAGACAAGCTGAACAAGAAAGAACATTAGCTATTGATGACAGGAGGAAGATCATTGAGAAGCTACAAGAAATAGAGACTGAAATACAAAGAGTTACTGAACATCATCATGAGATCACCAATCAAATAGTTCTTATGAGTCATGAGGAAAACCAAGTGAACATAGAACTAAATAGGAAATTAGAAGCTATTGGTGAGCTAAGAGAATAAAATGAGAGATTGAAGCATGAAGCAAGGATTTAGAAACAACACAATGATATGATCAAGAAAGCTGAAGAAAGTACAAAGACAATGGGTGATTTTCTGAATGGACAAAGTAGACTCAACAAAAATACCGGTCTAGGGTATACTGAGCATGGAGAATCATCATACCAAAATGATCAAAAAGATGTCTACACAAATCCAAGACCAAGGAAGAAGTCATGCAATCACTGTGGAAAACCATGCCACACATAAAATGTTTGTAGTAGCAAAGCTAAAGGTATTCCTAAATTTACATCTACATTCATAGGTAAATGTTATAACTATAAAAAGCATGGACACAAAGCACATGAATGCAGATCTAAGGTGAAACAACCAAAGAAGGAATCCTACATGGAAAAATATTTTTCTACTTGCAAAATGCATGGGCACACATCTCTTTAATGCAGGAAAAAGAAAAAGCAAACATGGAAACAAAAAGAACAAGAAAATGCTTATCAACCGAGAAGAGTCGGTAACTCATATGTTTGGGATTACAACACATGGGAAAATTACACAAAATATGGTAGATATGGACACATATCTGCAAACTACATGAGTAAATTGACAAGAAAGTATAGAAGTTGGACTAACTCCAGAATGACATGCTTACACTGTCATAAGGTCGGTCATCTAAGAAAGGACTGCAGAGACCCAGTGACAAAGACAAGCACTTTTGCTAATGGGAACACTATTGAAGATATCAGGAGAATGAGAAATCAAATGTGGAAGAAAGCTACAAGAAAATATGATGTTGGACCGAGCACCACAATTGGTGACACCTCATCCAATGGATCTAGCGATATCACCAACCCCACCTAAGCAGAACAAGTAAGCATGGAATTGCACTATACAAAGCTATATTTTACATCAGTTCCAATATACATTGATAATATGCCAAATTAACATGAATAAAGATGCACTATGGTATTACTTGTTATGATTTTGTGAATTCAATCTTGTCGGTCAATACACACCTAGAATCATCGGTGTACATATAAAAACCAAGTTGTTAATATAAATCGAGCATCGCCGGTAATCATGAAAAAAGACAATGAAGTCTTTGCTACATACCGAGCGCCGTCGATGAACATGTGAAAGGTCAATTGAGTTGACACTTACCCCAAGCATCACATTCTCACCAAGGATGAAGTTGGTATGTTCCCTGAGTGCCTCTATTTTTGACCACTGAGAAGTAGGTAAAGAATTTATTGCACCACTTAGGGCATCGTCTATAAAAGGGAAATGAAAAGCTCATTCTTTCACAAAGTGTTTAAGAGCGAAGAGTAGAGTGAAAATAAGAGCGAAGCAGAGAAACCAACAATGACCAGATTGCAGAGTGATTCACAAGCACATTCACAACTACTACATCATATTCACATCATCTACAATAGATCAAGTGAGTATCTAAGAATCACCAAGAAAACAAATCATTTATGGAGAAATCCCTAATTTAAAGAAACATGGAAACCACATCACACGTTTCCAAGATCAAGAATGTGGAAGATAAAAAGGTGAATCTAATCAAGAACTCTACATGTGAATAACCTAAGTATAAATTTTGTCCAGAGGTTTCTTCACAATCCAATGATGCTGGAGCATTCTCAAGCATACCACATAGGGTTTTTATAGTCAAGGATGTCTGAGCCTATATCTACTGCAAAGTTGCAGAAATTAGGGATCTTGAAGTTGAAGAATCTTACAAAAAGATTTGCACATATGGAAACATTAAGGCTGAACACAAGCACATAGAGGTAAAAGGGATGAAAAATTCCCTAATGTTCCCGAAGGAATTCAAAACTGAGTGGATTCAGATAGTACTTAGCAGAGCACATGACAGGAAAATGTGGCTGGATGAACTGAAACCAATCACCAAGGATGTAATACACATAGTAACCAGTTATCCAGCAACCAACAAGGCCAAAGCCCTTAAACATCCTTCTCACCTCGAGATTGAGAAGATGACAAGTACAATATGGGATGGCAGAGGTTTAAAGGTTAACTCCATCACCAATTTAGAAATGGAATTTGGTGCATGTGTACTGGGATACAAGGCATTCCAAGCCAGGAGACTAAATAGAATAGCAAGCAGAGCAGTTGACACTGCCTACAAGATTGTGAAGAAGGGATTACAACTGGACCTATATGAGCTTCTAATAAAGAAATTGGAGGACAACATGAGGAAAATTAGGTCAACAAGGTCCAATTCATATAAGTTTGGATCACTCCTCATGTGTACATTTTTCTATTTCCGAAACTTCTTCCCATTTGTTGGTAATGTCAATTGGGACACTACCCAACTAATAACAATACAAATTAGTGAATTTATTAAGTCACTAGGGGAAAATTTTACATCAATCATGGATGCATACTTCACCACCTTTAAGGATAAAATACAAAAGAGGATGAAGATACCTGAACAACTGGTGGAACAGTATAAAGATGATATATGTTTCATAGTGGATACAAACACCACGTTAATAAAACCATCTATACCGAGGACAACAGGGTTACCACCTCTTGATTATGAAATCAACATTGATCAGGCCACCAATGCTATTGAAGAATTACTGAATGAGGTAGTGGAAAAATTATTACAAAGATTTGGAACGTAAGAAGAAGCTAAGGCTAGAATCAAAATAGGCATAGTAGTGAAGAAGATCGATAGAAAGAAAAACAAAATGGTGAAGACACTTGAGAAGAAACTGTCGGTTAATGAAGAAGGAACAAAAAAAAAAGATGACACCGAGGGACAGTCACCCGTCGGTGAAGGTGAAAAAGTGAGTGACTCTGAGTGAACTGAGTCTGATGCACCACAACCAAAGAAACCAAGGACAATTGTTGCATCAAGAACAAGGAGCCCAACTACAAAAGATGCTGACTCACCGCCGGTTAAGAAAGGAAAAATGAGGACTTACAAGAGAAATCCTGAAACCACGAAACAAGCACCGAGGCAAAGAATAAAATACATCCAAGGTAAAGAGGACAAGGATGACACTGCACAGGATGAGAGTGAACAAACAATCCAACTTGAAAAGCACAAAGTTCATAAGACAATTGATGAGATTGCTACATTAATCATGAAGACAGGTAGCATATCAAATGCTAAGATAAGGAAATGGCTAACCTTATCTCCCGAGGATGAGAAAAAGATTGAAGAATCCATGATTTAGGTAATGATTGTATTCAAATATGTACCTATAAAATTTAATAAGATGATGCCACAAGAACTGAATGATAGAATTTTAGCAAGATGGACTTATGCACTGCATACTGAGAAATAGATAAGGGAAAGATCCCTAGTTACAATTATGCCATCTAAGTCAAAAGTTGAGGAGATTGATGAAATGATGAAGAAACATGCAAGAAAATTTTCAGCTAAGATGAGAGCATACAAGGTACTAGAGGGTAGATTAATAGATCTTGATAAAGGAAGTGATGAAACATGGAATAAAATATTCAATCCACCTAAGGAAAATTCAATCCCCAAGAAGGTATTAGCTCTTACTGAGACCCCTTACAATGAAGATAAAGAGGCCACACCAAGCCCAGAGCACATCGTCATAAATGATACCGAGGATGTCAATCCAGTTGAGTGGACAACACATGCAAGCAAGGCCATGGATGATGTACCTCAGATATTTCAATCATTAGCAGATTCAATAGAGGTCATAATCAACGATATACCACTTATTGATTTTGATGATGAACCAAAGAAAGATGAAGATGTAATTGCTGCCACCGAGCAGGAAAAGGAAATAGATACCACAGATGGTGCATAGGTAAATATACCAGGTGACATACGATTATTGATACAAGCTATCAATATCATAACATAAGAAAAGGAGAAGACACCTGAACTTGATGCAACCACACCGATGGACACAACAACTAAACAAGGGAAGCAACATGATAAACAAGAGGAAAAGAAAGATGCAAGTGGAGAGGAGAAAACATGCGATGCTACTGACAAGAACACCGAGGTTGAAAAGGCTGCAAATACATACAAGGTTGATGTGATGTGGAGATGTCCACTACCAACCAATAGGTCAATATAGAGAAGAAAAAATAGGCACCACACCTCCCATACAATCACCAAAGCAAGAAAAAGAGCATGAACTAGCCATAGTTCTACTTTACCCTTCTTCCAACACCGTATCCAAGAAGAAGAAGAAGAAGAAGAATAAGAATCCAGTTACATTGGATGAAATCATTGACATACCAGACTGTGATCCTAGGACATTGGATCCAAAGTCACTTACAAAGTATGGTGAACTTTGTAAAAGAAAGGCAATTCAGTACAAGCTCAGGAAGGAGCACAAGAACTCCCAAGTCCTAGAAACAACCAAAGAAATACTATTGAAGATTGTACCTGGCACCAAAATTGATCAAAGTTCACCTATACTTGATCAATTAGCAGCTCTTACCGACACCATCACATCACAAAATGTAGATGCAGACAAGGCAATAGAGGAATGTGCTAAGCATAAGTGTCAATACAAGCTTACAAATAAAATTAGCTAGGAAGTGGCAGACCAAAAGGTAAAACTTTTTGAATTAGTTACTACTATAGAACTGATAATATCAGAAGTAGTAAAGATAATTCAAAAGTTGTGCACATTAGAAACTTTCACTACCGAGCAGAGTGACAAGTTGGCCAAAATTGATGAATATCTTAAGGCAAGTTCACAAGGTCTCACAACCGATGACAATGCATTCAAGTTTCATTATGAGAAGCTTGTAAAATCTAAACGGTTGAGACTAGAGATTCAAGAAACAGAATCCAAAATTAGAGATGAGGTAACCGAGCTCCAAGCTCTACTAGTACCAAATCTCACATTACTGCAACAACACATGACTTTGGCAAAAACACTAATTGCCACCACAAAGATGTCTATCACCAACAATATCTATGACATGCACACCAGAATAACATTAGAGCACATGGCCTTGGAACACCTCAAAGAGAAATGGGAGAAGATGATGGAAGACATAAAGAAATACCGTTCCCACATTTTGACAAATTGTAAGTATTACACCTTTGTCATTATTTTAGAAAAAAAGGGGAAATAATATGAAAGGGGAAATGATAAGGTGAAAGAGGGAAATGATAAAAGAGGGAATATATGTATAAAGGAAAATAAAACATATACATACACTACACCAAGACATACACATAGGGGGAGTCATATTGACAAGGTAGGCATTTTGGTGTACATAGTTAACATTTCATTTTTGCACATATTAGTTTTTTATACTAATGCCAAAGGGGGAAATTTATAATCCTAAAGGATAATTTTTTTTCATTAATATACAAAGGAAACAATTTTTGAACTATCGGTAACATGATCACCGAGTGACATCAAACATAGGTCACTGAAATAGACAAGTAAAAAGATCACTGAAAGTGTACTAGCACAATGATCATCGACGGACAGTTTATAGTGAACACCGAGAGCACAATTTACAGAGTAACCTGACAGAGAAGTTCATAGAGTAAACCGACAGACAGTATAAAGAGAAACCCGAGAAGCAGAATGTCTACAAAGACATCACCGAGGAAAGACTACGGAGCAACCCGAGCACCAACCTACTAAGAGACAACTTTAATTCTGAGAAATGTGGATCTGAGTTACACATCAGATAAAACACTTGTGTTTTATATTTAGCTTTATGCTTATATTTAAAACCATTTCTTGAGGGATAAGTAAAGAATGTGTAATTATTTTAATTAGTCTAACTGATTGTAAACATGCAAACTAGGAGATCAAGGTCAAGTTGTAAACCTTTGATCATAGAGTTATCATTCTAAAGCGTGAAACCTAAATAGGTCAATTAATTGTATAAATAGATGAAGTAATCAATAAGAAGATGATGATAGTAGCTGCAACATACATCTATGGATAAGACAAAGAGTTTCATGTAGAAAGACAACAAAAGATGAAATTAGATATGGAGAAAAAGATTCAAGGCTACCGAGCAGAACAAAGGTATTGATCAATCACTATAGGTGATACACATACATTGTGAACTTAAAGGATTTGTACTCATCAATTCAAGATTGTATATAATTATGTCACTAAGTATTTTCTACTGCATTCTAACAAGTGTAGAAAATAGAAGAAATCCTTTAAGAAGGTGGATTTAACAATCCTTATGTAAATCTCTTAACCGAGTGCACACTAAACAGTGTTTCTAAATCTCTTAACGGATTAGACCTAACGAGTCTAAAATTTTACTCCTAACAGGGTAAGATAATCAGAAGTGATCACACTTGTAGCCTTAACCGGCACCTTCCATTTTGTAGATAGTGAAGCTTTGTGGGTTTCATCCCCATCGCAGTTTTTACCTTCTAACAGGGGTTTTTTGTGTTACCAATTCTTGTGTCATGTGTACTTACATTTCATGAATGTTTCTATGAATGTTTACATGCAATTAAGTTTATGTTTTTATATTACATCCATAAGGTAGAAAAGCATCTATGGTCGGTAATGCAAGAACAAAGTACTAATGGTTAATTGATAAAATTTTTAAGGGTACTGATTCACCCCTCCCCTCTCAGTACACACCATTCCATTATTCCAAAACATATTACAAAGGCTTAATGAATTGAATTCATGACAAGAGAGTGGGTCCTAGATTTTGGGAATCAAAGAAATGAAAGAGAAATTCAATTCTTTAAGAATCCTACCCATTCTGAAGAAGTCTCTTGTAGAAACAATCACATCAGGGCCCACTATATCTCAAAAACCTTGGAAGAAAGTAGGAAGGAAACCATTCAGACACTGTGCTTCGAAGGAACCCATAGAGAAGGTAAAAATCTACACTTCCTCTTCCAAAATCGGGGCCATGAGCTACACATTGTCAACTCTAGAAACAACCCTCAAGAGGTGGTCTAACATTTGGGATTCTAAAGCACCATCAATAATACAAATATCATCCCTGAAGGCCTTGCAAAAAAAAATTGAGGCTAGGAGACTCAACTTTGCATCTTCCAAAATGACAACATTATGTTTATCTCTAATGCTAAGGATCATGTTTCTTTTCTTATGAGTACAAGTTGAGCGATGAAAGAAGACTGAGTTTCTGTCCCCTTGTTTTAACCACTAGACTCTGGACCTATATTTCTACAATATTTCATGCTATGTAGAATTTTTTTACAATTACATCTCATAGATTCCTCTTCTGCATGTGTTGTTATTGAAAGGTCACCCATGGCTGTTTTCTCCTAGATAGAAGCCAACTTCATACAAATTTATTTTTTATGTTAAAAATGTTCCCAAATGTGAACCTATTTCATCCCTTCACATTCCTTCTGATAATACTTAATTTTTGAATCACTTGGAACATAAGAGTTCCTACCACTAGTGAGTCCTACCATGCCTTAACACAAGAATAAAAGTCAAGGTGAGTTCTCCACATTAATTCATATCAAAGGGATTATGTCCCTTATGCAATATATTTTTCCATTCCAGTAAAAGTGGATTATGGCCAAGCATTGTTTGGGGAAGAGTAGTCAGAAAGGAGTTGAATCCCATATCCCAGTTAGCAAAAAAAAGAAATCTATCAAGTATTAACTGACTGAGGTCTATACCTTTACGAAGGTTTGACCATGTGAACAATTTTCCCATAAGATCAATGTCAACTAGGCCTACTTCATTTATAAATTTTGATATGTCAATCATACTATCAGTATAGTCCTGAAGGCCACCCATCGTTTCTAAGGGGTAGAGTTGAGAGTTGAAATAACTAGCAAGGATCCAGTGTGAGGTAATGGATAGCTAAATAAGGGACGAGGTCTCATTCCAAACCTTTTTTATTCTAGTGCATGAGTTGGGTGCATAGGGTGCATAAAAATTAACCTTGAACCAAACATTATCCTCGAAATTGAACTTGGTAATCAAAACATTCTGATAAGAGAAGGTCAAAGTCACATCAACCTTATGTGTATTCCACATTGTCATTATACCACTAGAATCACCATCGGATTTAGTCATACAGAATTGTGATCCTAACCAAAAAACCCTCAGAAGAGCACTGAAAGAGGATTATGTCATATTTATTTCCTAGAGGAGAATAATATCAATACCATTTTCTAGAATACAATTCTTTAGAGATATTTTTTGGGGGGGGCATTAAGCCCCTGTTGTTTGATGAAATGAACCTCATTTCTTCATCTTGGTTGTAGAGTCCAGGGTCCTTTTCCTACCATTGGAAATTTCCCTTGTAACCTCCCTTTTCCATGTGACATGCTATGATGGTCAGCCAAACTTCATGTCAATACCCACATCCACCTTCTTGTTTTTATTTTTCTTTTTCTACATCATCCTTCTATCATCACCCACTATAGTACTGGTATATGCTCCTGGTAATGAGAATATTTTTCTAATAGGTTGGAGGTGAGAAGTAGTTTGGATGTATCCACATTGTTAACACTAGGGAGGGTAGAGGTATCCCCATTTGGGGTATGGTGGGAAGTAGCATGATCTAAAGTACCAGCTAGATCCTTCTCCAGATCAATTTTCATGAGAGTTTATAGTAGCTTAAGTATCATATCCACAAATTGATATTCATCACTATCAGAATTTGAAATCAGAACCTATGGAGGTGCTCTAACCCTTACAGAGGAGGTAGAGATACCATTTAGTTTTTGTTGCTCCTTTTTAGGGTATTTGTAATTATAAATCACATGATCCTATTTCTTACAATTTTTATAGAACACCGTGGTAATCTCATATTGTTAGTATTATTAGATCCAAGATTACTGAGAGGGGGGGGGGTGAATAAAAAATATAACAATTTCAACTTATCATTAACCATTCAATCACTTGTATCAATAAACATTCATTGAATGAAAATATTAAGCAATAAGATTAGACATCCACAATGCAACACAATCACACCAAAGTTTTTCCTATGGAAACCCAACTGGGTAAAAACCATGTGTGGGGATGAAACCCACTAAAATATGCACTCTTCTGAAGTATGCCTAGTTATTAGGATTCAACAAGTAAATGATCTAAGAAAGTAGCACTCCCTTTGCTAATACAGATTGAGTTCAAGCTGAATCTATGCTACACATATATACAATCTTCCCTCTTTTGTCTTCTCTCTTGATCACACCTCTGCATCCACAATCTACAATCATCTTTCTCAACATTTTACATATTTATACAATACAAGAACTTTAGGGAAAATAACCTCCTTAAAAAACATTTTACAATCTTTCCTGATCAATGAGCTTTCCCTAAAACATGTTACAAACCTAGAAACCTTTCTAACAAACTCGGGTCAGCCTTTTAATTCATCGCACATCAATTTGACAAAGAAAAGTCAAACCAAAATACATTCTTCAATGTTATTGCACAACCTCCAATAAATCCAATCTCAACGATCACAAACATTTCAAATCAAAAATCCTCATCGATCAACAATAACACCACGATCCCTTGAACACATAAACACTTACAGCAACACGGTGCAACATCACCTACCAAGGATCTAACTAACTGTTCTAAGGAACACCTTTAACTCTTTGTTGAACAACCTTTTGTCACTTGAAACTTTGCCTTTCGATCATCAAAACATGATGCAATCATAACCAAAACCTCATGACATATCCAAGATACAGATATTATGACTATAATATTAGAATCAAAATACTATTGACAAAATCATCAAAACATTATTCCTGTGCAACATCATGTTCTTCTTGTTAAATCGCCAACCTGCAATCAATCATAGCTCACTCCATACATCAGATAAATATTTGTGGTCATATATATAGCATCTAGAGGCATCACTTAGTCATTTTGTATGATCGCACACTCCAATTCTCTCTACAAATTGAAATTCAATCTCTTGAACATACATCAACATAAGAACACCAAAAAAAACTAAGTTGGCATCAATGACAACATAAACATCATAACTGAGAATCTAACCACACACATAACATCTCATAAAACTCAACATCATTTATGCTAACAATATCCCCCTTTGGTATTGATGGAAATACCAATAATACCAAGTAATCATCTAGTTGATCTAGATACCAAAACAAAACTACTCCCCCTTAGTTGATACATCTTTTATGTTGTCTCTTAGTCATATCCCATTTACTGCTTCATCTCTTGTTCATCTCCCCCTTGAACAACAATTCCAAAGATGCAATAAGCCCAATACACCATCTGCTTTAGCTGTCTTATTCTCTGTCAGACTGCTCCCCCTAAGGAGTAGTCTTGTGATCATCAATCCATAGTGAAAGATATAACAATAAATTAATTGGATTGATGCACCTACAAAATATTAGTTCTATTCAGGTAGGGGAAACTCCTAGATTACCTCTAAGGTACTCAAAAGTATCCTTAGGTAATGGCTTGGTGAATATATCTGCTCTCTGCTCCTTTGTTGGTACATATTCCAACTTTACCTCTTTCTCCTGCACTTTATCTCTTAGAAAATGATACTTAATTGCAATGTGCTTAGTCTTGGAATTCATAACAAGATTCTTGGAAATATTTATAGCATTTGTGTTATCACAAAAGATAGTTACCGGTTCAGTCACCTTTTCCTTGACGCCTCAAGAATCCACTTCATCCATGCAATAGGTGTACAATTTATAGCTAATGTAACATACTCAACCTCTTATGTAGATTGTGAGATATAATTCCACTTCTTTCTTGTCCACGACACGAGCCTTTATCCTAAAAAGAATGAACCACCACTTGTACTTTTTCTATCATCAACATTTCCTGCCCAGTCAACATCAGTAAATACACTCAGAGAAAAATTACTATCATGAGCATACCATAGACCATAATTAATTGTCCCTTTTAGATATCTAAATATCCTCTTCACTACAACCATATTAGATTCCTTAGGACTTGATTGAAATCTAGCAACTATACCAACTACTTGAGCAATATCTAGTTTTGTATGAACAACATACTACAGCTTACCGATCATAGATCTATAGAAAGTAGCTTCAACTGCATCATATTCATCATCTTTAGACAATTTACAACTTGTTACTATTGGGTTTCGGACTAGTTTGGACTCTAGAGTCATCCATGCCAAAAGTCTTCAGCACTTCTTTCACATATTTGGATTGGCAGATATATATGCCATTCTTTAGTTGTGAAACTTGCAATCCAATAAAGAATTTGATCTCCCCAATCAATGACATCTCAAATTCCTTCTTCATCTCCTCAACAAAAGCTAGATTCATTTCATCGTTACCTCCAAAGATGATTTCATCAACACAAACTTCATCTAACAACAATTTACCTCCAATTTTAAGATATACATTAGTACCATCACTTTTTCTATAAAAGCAAATTTGAATAAGATAGGAATGTAGCCTTTCATACCATGCTCTTGGAGCTTGTTTTAGTCCATACAGTTCCTTTTGTATCTTTCATACCATGTCCTTCTCCTTTGTCAATGCAAAACCATTAGGTTGTTCTATGTATACTTCTTCAAGAATTCCAATCAAGAAGGCTGACTTGACATCCATTTGAAATACTTTGAGCTTCTTTTAAGAAACATAAGAAATTAGAATTCTTACCCCTTACAGTCTTTCTATTGGAGAAAAATTCTCTCCATAGAATAATCCTTCTTCATGGGAATAACCCTTACATACAAGCCTTGCCTTGTTGCCGATTACTTCTCCATATTCATTCAACTTAATCCTGAAAACCTATTTGGTACCGATCACATTTTTATCTTCAGGTCTAGGGACAAGTGCCCATGTATCATTCTTCTCTATTTGAACAAGTTATTCTTCCATATATTTTACCCAATCCTCATCCTTGATAGCTTCCTTCCATTTTTTAGGATCAAACTTGGAAAATAAACAAGTACTCTGTCTAAGATTTATTTTTGTTTGAACACCTGCATTCTTATTACCTAAAATATGATTAACTAAATGATTCATCTTTACATACCTAGGTATCACCAGTCCAGGTCTAGGAGATTCTTCTTCTGCCAGTTTAATCACTTCTCTTTCATTAATTTGATCTCCTAGTACTTGCATTTCAGGTTCAATATACACAATCTCTCAGTCATCCTCTGTTACATGCTTGCTTGAATCACTAGATTTATCAGGGTATTCATCTACCTTTACATTTTAACTTTCAATAATCTTGTTAGTTCTTTTATTTAAACACGTGTATGCTTTAATCTTAGTAGAATAACCAAAAAAGACACCTTCACAACTCTTAGGATCAAACTTGCACCCATATCATATGGTAGCTCATAGGGCATCTTATCTGTTCCTTTCTTTAATTGTACCTAGTTCAAAGTATATACAACAATACTGATTTCTTCTCTCCAGTACATCTCCTTGAATCAACATAGTCCTTGCAACATCCACTATGGTTCTATTCCTTCTCTCAGCAACACCAGTCTGTTGTGGTGTCCTTGGAGAAGAAATTTGTATCTTGATTCCATTGTCTTCACAATACTTATCAAAATCTGCAGAAGTAAATTCACCACCTCATTCAGATCTTAAACATTTAAAAATCTTACCCGATCCTCTTTCAACCAATGCTCTAAATGCTTTGAATTTATGAAATGCATTAGACTTCTCCTTCAAGAAAGTTACCCACATAATTCTAGAATAATCATCAACAAACATTATGAAATATCTTTCACCTTGATAACTCTTCTGTCTCATAGGACCACAAAGATCAATATGCACTAAAACAAGTATTCTTTCATATGAAAATGACTTTCTCTTGAAAGTAGAACTAGTTAACTTACCCAGCTGACATTCTTTACACAACATGTTTTCTGGTTTGACTAATTGAGGAAATCCTCTAACTGCATTAGTCTTACTTACTTTGATAAAACTATCAAATTTTACATGAAAAAACCTTCTATGGCATAACCAACTATCTTCAAATTTTGCAACCAAACAAATTTTCAAAGTAGTATTTAGATGGAATAAATTACCTGTAGTCTGCCTACCAGTAGAAATCTCATCACCAAATCTTCCAATTACTCTGCATACTCCTCCTTTGACTTCCAATATATAACCTTTATCATTCAACTACCCCACATTCAATAGATTATGTGTTAGACCATCCACATAATAGATATCATCAATATTACTCTTTCCATTCAAAGAAATAGTGACTTTACCTTTAACCAAACAAGGTGTACTATTACCAAACCTTACCACACCACCATCAAACTCATCAAGTTTAACAAAATTACTCTTATCACTCATCATGTGATGTGAGAACCCACTGTCTATAATCCATTCATCATTCTATTTTATATGAGAAACTAGTGCCTTTTCGCCTTCAGATGGATCTTCTTTGATTGCAACCAATATAATATTTTCTTCCTCATTGTCTTTTGATTCAACATCGATAACACCTTCATCCATTGCAATAAAGCATTGTTTCTTCTCTTTTATTTTAAATCTTTTGAACTAATCCTTTTGTTCACCATTAGGACATCTAGAAATAATATGTCCAATCTTATTAGAAGAGAAAATTTTTAGTAGAAGTTTACCTTCGTACTTACCAGTTCCTTTAGACAATCTCTTAGCTAGTAGAGCTTCAAACTCTCCTTGCTTCCTTTCTTCTTCCAAGACGGCTTCAAGTTCTCTAGCATAACTTGACATATGATCAATACCAAGACTTGTTTCCTTACCTTTTATTTTTGGTACATTAGACACTGATGCTTTGAAAGAAGCTTCAAATCTTGGAATACTGTTATCATAGTTATTCAACTCAAATGTAGTAAGCTTACCGATCATTCCATGTATAGTAAAATAATCTAATGTTCTCAGCTCATTTATAACAGACACTCTAATGGTATAATAAGACAATAAGGTTCTTAACATTTTACTCACCAAAAAATCTTCTTCAATAGTTCCACCAACACCTTTAATAGCACTAACCACTTCTTTTATTCTTCACCCATATTATGCAATATTATCTCCTACCATTTTGATGTCATCATATTTTACTCTATGACTGTATTCCTTAGATTCGTTCACATGAATATCTCCACCATAGATAAGTTTCAAATTTTCCCAAACATCATAAGTAGTCTCTAGCTCACAAACATTAACATATTCAACATCAGATATAGTACTTACAATGGCTTCACGTGCTTGGGTATCCTCATGTTGTTCTTTTAGTTCATCTGTAGTGAGAGTTCCAACATGAGTGACATATCGGTTTGTGACATGTGTCCAATATTGTGGTCACATACCCTTTAGGTATAAGTTCATTCTATCACACCATACCAGGTAGTTGTCCTTGGAAAGCTTGGGAGGTTCCTTCCTCATCATTCGATATTTTCCTCAAGCTGTCAGGCTTACCACAAAGAGGACCAAAGCTCTGATACCAA
This sequence comes from Thuja plicata, assembly GCA_018584345.1. Taxonomy (NCBI): domain Eukaryota; kingdom Viridiplantae; phylum Streptophyta; class Pinopsida; order Cupressales; family Cupressaceae; genus Thuja; species Thuja plicata. Next base: position 162,660 of record MU226273.1, on the reverse strand, counting down.
TTGTTAGTATTATCATATCAAAGATTACTGAGAGGGTGGGTGAATCAGTAATCTAACAATTTCAACTTATCATTAGCCATTAAATCACTTGCATCAATAAACATTCATTGCATGAAAATCTTAAGCAATAAGAACAAACATCCACAATCATGCAACACAATAACACCAAAGTTTTTCCTGTGGAAACCCAACTGGGTGAAAACCATGTTTAGGGATGACACCCACTAAAATATGCACTCCTATGAAGTACGCCCGGTTAAGAGCTTGGCCCTTTTAAACACTTACAATAATGCCTGGTTAAGAGAAAAACCCTGTTAGGAGTCATCCAATTAAGGGATTTACCTATAGCCATGTTAGAAGTAAGTTGATTAAAGGATTTCAACCCCTAATTAGATAGTCACGTGATTAAAGGATTTACAATACAGACCTGTTAGGATATACCCAATTAAGGGATTTATCTTGATGAAGCTATTAGGAATCAACAAGTAAATGATATGATAAAGAAGCACTTCCTTTGCTAATACAGATCTAGTTTAAGCTCAATCTCTGCTACACATACATACAATCTTCTCTCTTCTGTCTTCTATCTCGATCGCACATCTGCATCCATAATCTACACTTGTCTTTCTCAACATTTTACATATTTATACAATACAAGTACTTTAGGGAAAATAACCACCTTACAAAAATTTTTACAATCTTTCCAGCGCAATGAGCTATCCCTAAAATGTGTTACAAACCTAGAACACTTTCTAACAAACTCAGGTCGGCCTTCTAATTCATCACACATTGATTTGACAAAGAAAAGTGAAACCAAAAAAAATTCTTCAATGTTCTTGCACAACCTCCAATAAATCTGATCTCAATGATCACAAACATGCCAAATCGACAATCCTCTTCGATCAACAACAACACCACGATCCCTCAAACACATAAACACTTACAACAACATGATGCAACATCACCAGTCAATGATCTAATTGATTGTTCTAAAGAACACCTTTAAATCTTTACTGAACAACCTTCTGTCACTTGAAACGTTTCCTTCCAATCATCAAAACATGACACGGTCGCAACCAAAACCTCATGACACATCCAAGATACACATATTATGACCACAACAGGAGAATAGAAGCATTATTGACGAAATCATCAAAACATTCTTCCTTTTCAACATCATATTATTCATGTTAACCTGCCAACTTGCAATCAATCATAGCTCACTCCATACATAAGATAAATCTTTGCGGTAATAGATATAGCATCTAGAGATATCACTTTGTCATTCTGTATGATTGCACACTCAAATTCTTTCTACAACCCGGGATTCAATCTCTTGAACATACATCAACATAACAACACCATCAAACACTAAGCTGACATCAATGACAACATCAACATCATAATTGAGCATGTAACTAAAGACATAACATCTTAACAAATTCAACATCAGTTATGCTAACACATATATCATTTCTTGTGTCCACTTCCCTAGTTTAGATTGTAAAGTAATAAAATTGGGCAAAGTTTTACTAACAACCACATTAATAGAAAAATATGAAAATACTAACTTGGATTTCACCTTAGTGACCTCATCCATGAAAAAATAGTTTCCAAAGGTGTTACCAGTCCAACAAAAGATGCATTTGTACCAAAATTCAAGTGGGAGACCCAACATACAAACCCACATAGGGGTTGTTCGACTTAGATAAACCGTAGGGTCGAAGGTCGGCTTCCATCGATAGAGGGAAAGGAGATGTTTCTCATAAGTCCATGAACTAGACAAAACGAAGGTCATATCCTACACTGTCATAAATTTAAACAGAAATAAGGCCCCAAGCATTTCACTAGCTGAAACACTTCCTTTGGGTTTTCATTTCTAAGATACCCACTTTCTGGCTATATGAATGGTTGGTTGAAAAGAAAAGAAGCGTCGAACAATGTGTTGTTCATCGAAGAGGTGAAACAATCAACCACATCATCAAAAACGCTAATAGCCATTCCCTCCTTTGTTTGTGTGAACTCTAGTATCACCTCAACATCCACCTCCCTCTAACAGTCACCCACCAAGACTTGGCTCCACCCTTCAGATAGAGCGCCACTCTGAGTTTTTGCCTGGTCCCCCTTGTCAGAAATTGTGTTTGAGACACCACAACCATCCTTGGACTCCTTAGTACCCTTATCATCTTGTGCTATGCTATCAGAAGGAATAGGATCCAGACTAGTGGGACCACCAGGCTCCTCCCGCATAGGGTTTATAGCTAATGGTAGGGGCTCCCCTATAGCGATTTAACCCCCATCTTTACCATCCACCATGAAAACTCAAAAGTTCAAAAAAGTTGTATAACGGAAATTGGCCACTCTTATTTTTAATACCCACAATAGTTATTCATGTAAAATGATCAAATATAAAATATGCACATCATGTATAGTAATTACCAATGTACTTACTTGAATTAAACATTTCATAAAAACATTTTATTCAAGTAGTTTGTTTTTGTCAATGATTACAAAGACTTGCTTTTACAATATTATATTGTGAAATACCAAATCTGCTTAATTGGTGAAATTATTCAACTGGAAGCACAAATGTAGCCTTGGTATGAAGGTACCTTCAAGAATTCAAAGAGGTTTCTTCCTCTAAACTCCAAAATCCCAATAAGACTTTATCAAATAATCTGTAGAATCTCACTGTTTTCATCCTAATAGGGTTTTATCAAATAATCTTTAGAACCTAAGTGTTTTCATCCTACGATACCATAATTGAATATAAGTGCTTGAATAAAGGTTTTGGTTTGATTAAAATGTGAAAAGATGATCAAAGCAATGAAGTTTCCCACCTTATATAAAGGTTGAATACCTAGTGTGGACCCAAAGTTTTCTATCATTTAATCACATTTAAATTTGAGGCTAATAATGGTGTTCTTGATTAGGTATGGTCATAGATGAAAACCTTCTTTCAAATAGAGGAGGTTTGTCCAAAGACATTTTTGATGGTGATGGTCTATGGAGATGTACACATGAAGGTCAAGCAAAGAGCACTCCAAAGGCCCAATTTTGGTAGTTTGGGGAATATGATTCCTATGTGCCAAGATGCAATATGTTAAGAGGCTATGGATTCATATGCCTAATAGATAAATATACTGAGGGTTTGGGAATTTGGGGGTCAAGATGCCCCACTAAGACCTTCACATAGTAGACTATCATTGAAAACCTTAAAGCTCCAAAGAAGAATGTGTGAGCAAAGAAGCAAGGGTCCACGCATCAAGATGTCGAGTGAAAGCGAAGATAAAAGTCTAAAGACTCGTAAAAGGAAAGAATAAGCAAGGGTATGAAAAATTAGGAAGAGAGATATCCAAATGTCAAAGTCTAGAATCCCATCCAAAACAAGAAAATGACTCAAAACATTTTCAAAATTAAAAAATTTAGAGTAAGACATCATAATTAAATATGAATATCTAAAACGTAATGATAAAAGAGATCAAAGAATAAAATATCATGAATGAATTTCATTCGTAGTTATACCATTTATAAACAAATTATTGCATATAGAATAAATTATTCAAGATGGACCCAAAATAAAACGAAAAAGGGATGTGTATGTAGTTTACATTATCCCAAAGGTAAATGTGAAAGCTCCATTAAACATTTAGAGGTAAACAATACTAAATTTGGGATTTTTTTAAATTCATTGATGGAGGAATAAAGTACATTCCAAGAACAATGACTAGGATTTCACGTTAGTTTTAAGTCTATATTCAATGTCTTGACTTGGCTTGTCATTTGTTCACAACTTCCATATTTAAAAAAATGAAAGATGTTGAGTAATGATGATGTCAATACTTCATTTTTATTTGTATTTCCCTCTTTTATGCTTTTTATGCTTGAAAATGTTGTAAAGCCATTTCTTTTTATAATAATTTATAATTATTATTATTTATTTTAATTTTTAGTTGAAAACAATAGCCTTGTAATAATAAATAGCTACAAAGAATTCAAATATTCTAAGCAATTATAATAATAATTTTTATATTTGAGAATTTGCTAAAAACTATAATATTATATAAAATATATAATTCTAATAACAACTTTTTGAATTAGTAATAAAACAAAATATTTTTCTTTTATTTTCCAATATATTTTTTCTAAAATTATATTTATATAGTTAAAAATTTTAAAAATAGAAAAATAATTTATAGAAAGATAAAATAATTTTACTATATTATGATGATATTATTTTTTAATCAATAATAATGGTCTAAGGGTAACAACTATCATATATAAAGCTTAAAAAATAAAAAAAGTTTATTTTAAAGGAGGGGACGATAATATAATGTTTTAAATACGATATTCCAAATAAAGGACATGAAAATTTTAAAAATATTACATAATATTTAAGTTTAGGTATAAATGAAATAACATATCGACAAGATCTCAATACCAAAATATTAATGATAACAATCTTCCTCGAAACAAAATGAGCAAAAAAAGAGAGATTTAGACAAACACATCAACACTGACTATTAAAAATATGGAACAAAGTACCTCATATAAACCCAACATTAACCTTATCATCTTTAGAATCATCCGAAATGAAGGTACCAATTAATCCTATCTAAGTGAGGGGTGTTGGTGGCACATTTTAAATAATTCATGTACTATCATACTTATGTATGCTTTTGTTCTTCTTTGATGCTGATAGAAGGAATGACAAAGGGCGTCCAAAGATTTACAACCAAATTCTCATGAAAATCTAAGCATATCCTCATAAGGGGAACCTCATCACACGATAAAAAATTCCTAAACATTTTTTTACTCATGTTTCCACTAGGACTTGATCAAAGCAATTGCCACCTATAAACCCCTACCATGGAACCCATGGAACATTAGCCTACAAAGCATGGAATTTTTAATTTTGAAATAGATAGATTAAGTATTGAAAATGCACTAGCAAAACTATGCACATATAGACAACACATGATGTATTGTCGCACAATGCTATGTCACACAAGCGAAATACTTGACTCCACAGCCCCCTCAAGCCATGGAATAATATTGAAAATGCCTTAATGAACACCAAGACAAGGTTTGGACCTTCACAATACTAGAGGGATAACTTTCTCAAGATTAGGTTCAAAAACTAAACAACTTTGGGAAAAGGAACATAAATTGAGGCAAAAAATACCATAATTTTTCAATGATATCACCTATGGATGAGATCTAAAATTCCCTAGACTCATAAGGCCATGGAGAACAACTTTTGCGTACAATTTTTTATATTCAAGGAATGAAAATGCCCATTGTTTGATGTAAGGGAGGAATTCCTAGAGGACAAAAACATGTATCCAAGAAACTAGTCCTTAGATCAGACACTAGCACTTGGGTGTTGGAGTTCCAAAGTATTGTTGGTATCCAATTCTAGTGCTAGAGTCATGTTCGGGCATTGTGGTATAAGTTGGATGTTGTAGTCCAATCTAAGGACAAGTGTCTTGGCTAGAAGGTATTTTGAAACTATGGATTGCCCTCTAGGACACCTTGAGCATAGAGGGACCACCTAGAAGGGTATACAACAACCCATGCGCCCTAAAACATTAGAAATTAACTCTGGGAAGAATAAAGAAAATGGTTCACATAGGTACTAATCATTGCTAACACACAAGAGGAGAAGGTAGGGAGGAGTGTTAGGACCTATTAACACTCCTATATAGTTCCCTAAGCTAAATCTTATAAATAAAAAAGTTAGTCTCGCTCTAAATTTTACAAGCCCTCACAAGAAGCCCTGAAATGGCCTGAAATGACACACCACCCTAGGAACAAGCATCTAGGAACATGAGGAATGTATGATGGATCCATAACATTCTATAAGACTTCTCAAAGAGACATTATGTTCATTTTAATCCCAAAAATAAAGATTCCTAAATTCATTTTAACTTTGACACTTAATCATGAAAGCTATTGAAAATACAATCATTCTCATCTCAACAATCAAGTGATATAAACTAGGATTATTCATTGTTATATTTACGTTCAACTAAAACTGATGTAGGAACATCCTTGGGTCGTTGGAAATCTTGCATCACCCAAAAATATTTTCCTTTCAGTTTTGTTCCTGTTAGTTAGTTTTTGTGTTTCGTGCAACAATCTTTCCAATTGGCTCCATGATTCATGTGATCCTGATAGTGTGTTCTTGACATCATGGTAAATATGTTCCTGGGTTCACATCCTAATTCGTTCCTTCCCGATGGAGATTTCTTAAGTTTGGGTCTGGTCATATTTGTTCTTCATGTTCTAACAGTCAAATTGGGTTTTTCGATCTTGCGAATCTATTTCACGATCGATGAAGCTTAATGGCACATTGTTTGATGTTCCTACATTCGTGGCCGACCTCCTTGTGCAATCGCATGACATTTAATTCATACCTAGAGGATTTATTAAGGATTTAGGTCCTGACCTATATGTTGTAACACATTTTCTTCATTCTTGGAGAGTGTGATCTCCTTGGCCAACTTGTGGCTCACGATCTCTTATATATTTGTAGTCTTGGTTTCTTAGTTTAGTAGTTTTTGGAGGAGCTTGGTAGCATCCCTTAGTTGTTAGGTTAACATCCAGCATGGATCTAGATTTCTATATGTAATCAAGAATGTGTTCCTTAGAATGTAATCTGGCATGTTGTTGGGAATGTATGATGTAAATATTAATTATATGATAATATGAAGGCCTCCGAGGCATTTTTTTATTCATTGTTGAGTTCTTAACAATCTTGTGTTGACTCTTGTTGCATGGTTGGACCATATCCATTGGGGAAACTCTGAGTATGATGACATCAGATGGTATCAGAGCAAGTTTCATTCCTATATATCAGAGCTCTTGGACTTGTGAAGCCCTAGACCTATTGATTGTGAGGTGGTAGAGTGAAGATCTGACTCACAATTACAGAGGACTTGTGCAAGGTGGATAGGAAAGGATTTGTTGCTAATTGTTGAGTGTTTAAGAATCCCATTGGTGGATAGATCACCAATTTGGAGGAAGGGTACACGGTTTTTTCAATAGACCATCGTGTAAGAGGCAATTGGCACCTTTTAATCAGATCGCCGAAGTTGAGGCAGTTGTGAGGATTGGAAAGATTCCACCTAGAAGAATGAACCCTAGGAGGTTGGAAAAAATGATGGAGGACTTCCAAAATGAGATGAGGAATGAGATAAAAAATGTATTGACTGGATTGCACAAAAATCCTAAGATTGAAGGGGAATATGAGGAAGATGATGAAGATCTTGAGACTGCAGACACCGAGATCCCTGTAGAAGATGATAGATTATTGAGAGCTATGACACAATTAGGTAAGAGTCATAGAGTGGATGTTCCTAGTTTTTCTGGTTCTTTGCATCCTGAAGAATTGATAGATTAGATTGGATAATTAGAAGATTACTTTGAACTTGAAGAAATCATAGATCCACAGAGGGTTAGGTTAGCACATACTAAGTTGAAGGGTCATGCTGCCTTATGGTGGAAAGAATTGCTGAAAGATAGAGAGGAACATTGTGAAAAAAAAATCACTATAAGGGTGATGGTTTCTAGATTAAAGGCTAAATTCATTCCTGAAGATTATGAATTGGAATTGTTCAATAAGTTGCAGAACTTAAAGCAGAAGGATATGAGTGTGAAAGAATACACCGAAGAGTTTTACGAGATAAAAATTAGATATGGACACCAAGAAGTATCTAAGGAGAAGATGGCTAGGTATATTAATGGTCTGATATTTAATATTCAGGATGAGCTAAGTATGTTGAGGATTACTATAGTTGAGGATGCTTATCAGTATGCATTAAGGGTAGAAGATAAGTTGAAGAGAAGACAAAGTAACCCTAGAGGAAAGGAAAAGAATGTAAGTAATAATGGTAAGAAAAATAAAACCCTTGAGGTAGAACCTGATCAGAGGAAAATTATGAGGAATGGTAGCAAGGAATTCAAAGGTAGTTGTTTCAAATGTAGTTGCATAGGACAAAGGGCTTTTCAATATTCTGAAGGATTTAGAAATTATAACATGGAAAAATAGAATCTTGTGTCACATGAGGAATGAGCTACTAATGAACTTGAGGAAGGTATGGTAGAGCTTGAGATAGGAGAATATCTTATGTGTAGGAGAATCATGTTGAGTGAGAAAGAAGTTGAGCCTTTACAAAGGAGGAATCTGTTTAGGATTGTCTGTAAATCATGAGGTAAATAATATAAGGTTGTTATGGATAGTGGTAGTACTGATAATCTGGTAACAAAAGAGATGGTGCAGAAGCTTGGATTGAAGAGGCTTAAACATCCTTGTCCATATGGGATAAGCTGGTTTTCAGATGAACACATGGTGGAGGTGAAGGAGAAGTGCTTGGTACAATTTAGCATTGGACCTTATTAAGATGAGGTATTATGTTATACGGTATCCATGAGTGCTTGTCATGTTTTATTGAGTTGACCTTTCCAATTTGATAGGGGAGCTATCCGTGATTGCAGAAGAAACATGGTCATAATAGAAAAGGATGGGAAGAAGTTTACTTTGGTTCCTTTGAAGGAGAAAGAAGGGAGAAGTGGAAGGAATTTGAGAATGTGTAAGGGTTACTATTGAGAGAGGTTGAATACAAAGGTTAGTGTAGATCAGAAGAAATATCTTGAAGGCAAATATGAGGAGTAGTTGGTATCCGACTACAAAAAGGGTGAAGTGGAGTAGTGTAAGACTTTGATTTATGATCAGATGAAGATTTGTAATAGAAGTAGATAATTTATGCAAGGGAAGGAGGAAATGGTTAGAGTTTTGATGCTGATGTGAGATATAATAGAGTAAGTGAAAAGTAGAATAAGTGCATGGATCTGATAGAAGATGAAGCTGAAGTACAGAGATAAAGAGTTTTAGATAAAGAGGATATTTGGATCAAGAATGAGCATAGGATTTATGTCCCACATCCTATCAAATGTTCATAAGTTTCTCTTGTAGAAAATTTTATTCTCACCAAGGATGTCTGATGCAGGAGCATCCTTGTGTCGTTGGAAATCTTGCATCACCCAAAAATATTTTCCTTTCAGTTATGTTCCTATTAGTTAGTTTTTGTGTTTCGCACAACAATTTTTCTAGTTGGCTCCTTGATTCATGCGATCTTGATAGCGTGTTCTTGATGTCAGGGTAAATATGTTCCTAGGTTCACATCCCAATCCGTTCCAACTTGATGAAGATTTCTTAAGTTTGGGTTCGGTCCTATTTGTTCTTCCTGTTCTAATGGTCAGATTGGGTTTTCCGATCTTGCAAATCTATTTCATGATCAACAAAGCTTAATGGCACATTGTTCAATGTTTCTAAATTTGTGGCTGACCTCCTTGCATGATAAAATGACATTTAATTCATATCTTGAAGATTTATTATTGATTTAGGTCCTGATGTATATGTTGTAACACATTTTCTTCATACTTGGAGAATGTGATCTCCTTGGCCAACTTGTGGCTCATGATCTTGTATATATATTTGTAGTCTTGGTTCCTTAGTTTAGTAGTTTTGGGAGGAGCTTGGTATCATCTCTCAGTTGTTAGGTTAGCATCCAACATGGATCTAGATTTTTGTATGTAATTAGGCATGTGTGTCTTAGAATGTAAACTGCCATGTTGCTGGGTATGTATGATATAAATCTTGATTATATGATAATATGAAGGCCTATGAGGTATGTTGCTTGTTCATTGTTGAGTTCTTAATGATCTTTTGTTGATTATTTTTGCTATGTTGACTCTTGATGCATGGTTGGACCATCTCCATTGGGGAAACTCTGACTGTGACTGCATCAAAAACCCATTTGTAAGTGTGGTTCATTTTACAATATTATATTCAAATCGTAACAAGACTCAGATGTCCTTTCACTGTACAATTTGTATTGAAATAAACTAACTAAAGTGCATTAATTAAATGATGAAGAGTATGGACCAAAAATTAGTCTTGATCCACAATCCTTTGGTCCCTAATGGTAATTTCCACATCACCCAACCAAGTGATACCTAAAAGCTCACCCCATTGTGCTAGGAGATAGTCACACGACCCAATTTGCAAGAAACATTGAGAGAACGTCATACACACATGTAGGACACAAACTATACATGACATCTAAATATTTAATATTTCAACACCAACATGAAAAGGAATTACATCTTCTTGCAGGTTCCACAAAAACTACTCTAATATTAGAAGTTAGAAAGTAAGTTAGGGAGTATCATCACAAAGCTCAATTGTATGGAACCACATGAAATTGAGTATTTCTATCATACAAACAAGGAAACTTGATCATATAAATTTGGAACTCCATAAAATAGGCATGTCTTCCACAAACATCCTTAGTCTTTATGAACACTCAAGGCATGAGAGAGGCATCCATCATCTTGGTTAATTAATTACCTATGTTTCGTTACTTTTCACGTGATTAGTAGGGTCCCCAACTGTGATTATCAACATGGCACTTTGGGCCAGGGACATGTTGGATTCCACTCTCATAACCCTCTCTAATACCTACGGCCTAAGTTCACCAAATTATCTAATGGATGTGACACAAAAAATACACAATTATGTTTTGCAACAAATTACAAGTAACTTTTCCAATTAATTTATTTTAATATTTCATGAAGTACACCTTTATTCCCATCATTAAAAGCATCATAATTCACTTAAAACTTTCAAATTTGCAATCTTTCAATAATCCAAAAACCAACAACTTTCTCAAATCACTATTAAAATAGCTTGGAAATTCACCATTTTTTTTGAAAAACTAACAATATCATTTGGTGCTAAAAGTACCTAATACCCATTCTAAACTATCCAAACTTATTTCACTCATTTCTTGAAAATTTGGGACATTATAATGATGTTTTGGGGTAAATTCTTTAAAAGGTTACAAAATTAAGTACACATCATCAAATTTCACAAAATAAAAAAATATTGGAAGATTATAACACTTCCTAATTTTATTCCAACCTTTCAAAATGGAAAAAATGAGCAAAGTAAAATCAAAGAAATATTTCAAATTTAGCCAAACTTTCAAATGGGTAACTCTTCAAACACACTTCTTGAATACACAAACCCAAGCGTAAGCACATTTATCTCCAAATTCCTATTTTAATGCTTCAATTCTCATTAAATTTGCTTCTTATTTTCTCCCAAATTCACCGAAACATGATTTCTCTCAAAAGAGGGTTTGCAGATTCCCAATTTCTTTTCCAAAACTAAAATTATGAAAAATGAAATACCTTTTTGCCTTTTTACACCTTTTCCATTTCTAAAATAAAATAATATTATTTCTTTTCTTTCTCCAATTGATTATATCTAATCCTAATTTAACTCATACCCAAATAAAACATTTGATTATATCCCTATTCAACATTCAACAATTAGATTCACGATTCAAAACTATATAACAACATTTTCAAATTTAATTTATGAAATGTACAAATTTGAACAGAATTTTGAAACACACATACACTAGATGTTCACTGAGGGTATAGTTTTTGGCATATATCACTAGTGGAATCTAGATAAATGTAGGGTAAAATATATTGAGAATCATACTCAAATAAAGTACAATGGTAAGGAAAATTAGGTTGCAATCAATGTGACATCTCCAAATAGCCACTAGGAGTAAATAACTCAAACTTGAGAATCAAGTTGAGGACTACCTTATACCTACACACTGAATACCACATCAAGCATATATATGCATGTATTTAATAGCTGAAGCACATACAATCCTTGAGGATGCACAATATAAAATCATAATCTTGAAATTAAACATTCAAGCATACATGTGCATAATCAATGGAAAGATAGCAACATAATCTATCATTAGATAAAAATAACATAAGTATCTTGTAAAGTACAATGAACACTAGTGTTGATACAAAAATGGTAATAAAATAATATTGAATAAAATATATAGGTATCCGTATATGAATCAAGTCTAAAACATGACTAATATAATGCAAATGTGAGAGGTATTACGTCTCCCCCACTAGAAACAAGATTACTCTTGGAATCCTACAAAAATATAAGGATAAATAACTCCCAATTCTGTCACATCCTTCCATGTCGGTAAAGGATCATCATTCAAGTCCCATTGTACCCTTAATTTCACTAGATCTTGAAACTTGAGGACCAACCTCTAATGTAGGAGAATACAAATGGGACCCAAATAAATTTTCCCACCATCTTTGACTTGCAAGACACCCTAATGAAGTACACAAGTCACATCCATAATATGCTATCTAAATCAAAACATGAAACACATCATGGATGGACAATAGGCTAGGTTGTAAGGAAATGAAATAGGAAATAGGACCAATTATCTTATGGATACGAAAAGGTCCAACAAAATATTGTGTAAGATTATATACTTTCTTATAGCAAATGAGTCTCTTTCACATATGTACTCTCAAGAAAACATGATTACCTATTGAATTGTTTTGGTCCAATCTACGAGCATCGACATACTTCTTATCATACTAAGCGTTCACCAAGTGACCCCTAATAAAAAACTACCTATTTCTCCATGTATTGAAGTATCTTGGTGTCCAAGAAAACCTAGTCATCTAATCCATCCCAACTCAAAGTTGTAGGAAAGGTCAATCATATAAAGCTTAAAATAATGTCATGTTGAAAGAACTACGACACCCATTATTACAAGAAAAATCCATGAGGTAGATTGAGTCCTCCCACCTTAATTTATCATCAATAAAATTCATGAAAAGTATATTCCCAAGAACCTAGTTCACTCTTTTTGTCTATTCATAACTCTCATGATGGTATGCATAACTAAAATTAAGTTGGTCACCCAAGGTACTAAAAAGAGGTCCACAACATGAATGTAAATATTGAGTCCTAATAAAAAATAATCCTACAAGGTACTCCATGCAATCACACAATGTCCTCCATGAACACATGTGCCACTGTATCATCCTAAAAATGAAGAACCCTTATTAGGTGCTCATTTTAAACCCTATTTTAGTATGTATGGGTTCCCACATTGATTTCACGTTCTTCTAGCACTTATTAGAGCTTCAAATTAACATTATTTGTTCAAAACTTGAGGTTAGCCCTTATTTCTAAGTATGCTCCTCAATTTTCTCCTCCAATCAAATAGTTCATTTAATCTCATTGGACCTTTTATTAATTTAAATTAATTTATTTTAACACCTAAAGTGGGTTGGACCTTTATTAATTTAAATTAATATTATGCATCCCCTCTTATTTTCTAAATTGGGCTAGACCTTTATTAATTTAAATTAATGTTTAAATTAATATTTTGTGTCCTCTCTTAATTTATTTTCACCAAAATCTTACTGTGGTCATTTATTATAAGTGACCTCTTTTAATTATTTTATTTCCTCACTTTAAGATGGGTCTCACCTCATTTAAAGTTTGAGGAATATTTTACACATCTATCAAGTCGGCCTAGAGGTAATTTCACTATGAGATCTCTATATAAAGGCCCCCTTCCCATTCATTCAACACACAATTGCAATCAACAATCTACACATAAGGAGTTCATATCAAGGATCCAAGTCTTCAATACTCCAAAGCATTCTTCCTTCTTCATCAAGCATTGTCAAAAACTACAACATCCATCATCCAAAGCTTATATTTCATGATTTCATTTTGGGTTTTTGTGGAGTTCAAGATATTGCATCAACACTTGTGATCACACCCAAAGAGGCATTGCATCATCAAGGTATAAGATGGTTTATGTTTCAGATCTTGTTTCCATTTCATCTTCCCTTATGCAATTTCAATTCAATTTCAAGGTTGATTCCTAAACAGGGGTTTGACCAAGGAAAACCCCCTTCCACAAATTTTTCTCCTATTTTTCTGTGTAGGAACAAGTTATGGAGTTGCAATCTCAGAATTGAGAAGTACAGGTGGTCACAGGATCCTGGACAACTTGATCAGTTTTGGCACTACTAGGAACAAGTTGACTTCTTGACTTGTTCCCCAGGTACAAGTCAAATTCTTGACTTGTTCCCCAGGTACAAGTTGACTTCTCAACTTGTTCCCTAGGTACAATTCATATTTTTGACTTGTTCCCCAAGTTAAAGTTGACTTCTCAACTTGTCCCTCAAAAATTGATGTGTTCTTGCACTGTTTGGCTAAAATTTTTAGGACAAAAAGTTTCAGGCCTCTGCTTCCCAGATGTAAAGTTACAACTGATTCTGAGATTTTGACGATAGTCAAATTCAGATTCAAAGTCCTACCTTATCTATCTTCTTTTGAGGTGAACTTATTCTTCCTTCTTTTCCTTTGCACTTTATCATATCAGATCTCTTAGGGTCAGTCAAATTCAGATTCAAAGTCCTACCTTATCTATCTTGTTTTGAGGTGAACTTATTCTTCCTTCTTTTCCTTTGCACTTTATCATATCAGATCTCTTAAGGCCCGTTTGCGGGCAAGAATTGGACTGGAATTGGCATTATCTAATTTTGGATAATGCCAAATTCCATGTTTGGGTCCATGGAAAAAAATGGAATTGGAATTCTGAAATTCTCATTTTGCCCCAAAAATGGGAATATCATCTCCACCTAAATAGGTGAAATTGGAATTTCAAATTCCAATTTCAATTTTTACAAAAGCAAATTTAATATTTCGTGGGATCTGCGACTATAAAGATGTATATTATATTGCTATAAGGATGTATATATATATATATATACATGTGTGTATATACACATGTGTGTATATATGCATGTGTGTATATACACTTGTGTATATATACACATGTGTGTATATATACACATGTGTGTATATATACACATGTGTGTATATATACACATGTGTATATGTATATATACACACATGTGTGTATATACACACATGCATATATGTGTGTATATATACACAAATGTGTGTATATGTGTATACACACATGTGTGTATGTGTGTATATATATACACATGTGTGTATGTGTATACAT
>MU226273.1:135679-146929 GCA_018584345.1 Thuja plicata | reverse complement strand
TTCAAAGAAATTAAAAAATAAAGAATTAAAATTCCTTATGCATCTTCTCATTCATCTTCCGGGTGAACCAAACGGGTCGGTCCATATTCCGGATTTCATTTTGAGGATAAGGATCTTCTTGAATTTGTAGCATCTTCCTGAATTGACCATATCTAGGATATGGTATTCCAGTACCCAAATGGGCCCTTAAGGAATCAAACCCCCATTGATCATAGATCTTGCACTAGCACCTGTCCTCCTTTTGGTTGTGCTAATCAGATTTAATTTGTAAGGGTTTGAATTCCAATGTATGTGAGCTCTTGGTGAGTGATCTACATCTTAGTATTGCTCACCACTTTATATTATACAACCACAAATAAAACACTATATGAAGATCTCATGAGTGAAGAATAAAAAACCTTTATTAACTTGCACATCATAACCATGATACCATCATGAAAACTTAAAGAAATAGGTTGTGCAATAATGAAAACTAGAGATATTGAATCAACTTTTCACTCAAGAGTAACATGTAGCTACAAAATTCCAATTGAATGTTGATGCTTTGCCTTCACCCAATATCAACCTAGATATTTAGCCAAAAAATGAGCAATATCGAACCCTCATCCTATCCTATGATACAATTTTATATTATCATGATACATCCTCTTGATGCCAAGATGTGCATAATAAGGAGCACACTTCTCTAAAAAAAAAAAACTCAATGAAGATTGCCAAAAATTAGGATATAAATACAACAAACATATCACAATAGGTCATCCAAATCCAAGGAATAATCAAAAGTATTCCCAAAAATATTTCTTTGAGACTCTATTTTACACCCTTACCCCTTGATACCATGAAAAAATAGTAAGTGCCTCAAGAATGCAACCCCAAAAATCAATATTGTTGATCCAATTGTTTTTACACTAAGGAAGGTAACAAACCTTATGGGAAGTTTAGTAATTGGGGGACAATGTACATACCACTAAAAAACCTCTGAGAATGAGAAGATTAATCTTCATGAATTTGGTTTTAGGAAAGAGAAAAGAAATACTAAAAATAAAATCTAAATGTAAGGCGATGCACCAAAAACTTTGATAATACTCCAAGTAACTTAAAACAATTCTAGATCCAACACAATATGATAGAAAATAAGCAGAATCTTGACAAACTAAGCATAAAGTACCACTATACCTTCATTGCTGAAATGAGAATAGAGAAATAAGATCTTATATCCATATCACAATATTCATATCATTTTGTGGGACCATCTACTAAAGCTTGAAAGATAATGCAAACTTTTTATTATAACACTTATTAATCTGTCTCTTAAAATTGAGGTTGGATCTTTATTGTAAGCATGTTTTCCCATTTTCCATCCAATCCCATAATTCATTTCCTCACCTAGGGCCTATTTACTTATTTTTGAGCTTTTCGACCTTCTCTGATCCCAAAGTGAGTTGTCCTTTCATTTCTTGCACATACCCTATCTCCTTGGAACCCATATCAAATATGGGCTCATTCTCCAAGGAACACATCACGATGTGTCCCTAGGAGATTGGGCTCAAATTTAGCCCAGAGCCCGATGCTAGGGTTTGGGAGGAAAAAAAGACCTGTGGTCGGCCTACTCAGGTTTAACTCCCCGAAATAATGTGAGATGTATATAAACCCCTATCTCTCCTCATTTGACCATCCATTCTCTATTGTAAACATTGATTATTCATTGCAAGCATTCATTACACATTCATGAGTCCAAATCAAGCCATCAAGAGCCATCAAGTTCAAGCATTCAAGCCTTCATCATTCCTAAGCAAGCAAGGTGTCTTCTTCTATAGATCTAGCTTCTTTCCCCATTGGAGGCCAAGCAAAGGATTTTTTATCAAGGAAGGAGATCCACATCCATCCATCAAGCTTCATTCTTCTTCTCCTCAACCAATCATTTTTTGCATATTAAAACATCTATTCCATGCGGTTTTGTCTTGCGTGATTTCCTTTTGGGTTTTTGTGTTTAGTCAAAGCTATTGCATCAACATATTGGATCACATCAAAAGAACTAATTACATCTACAAGGTATGATATGCTTTATTGTTTAGATCTAGCCTCTGCTACATGAAAATACACTTTTCCTTTCATTTCTTTTCAAGGTTGATTCCTAAACAAGGGTTTGACTAAGGCAAAACCGTTTTCAACCTTCTTCCCCCTTTTTATGTGTGAAGGAAAAGGTAACAAAGTCATTGAGTCTTTTCTGGGAAATACAGGAACACTTGTAGATTCTGTGAAATTTCATTTGAAAGTGCTGGGTACACATACTCCCGCTCTATCCCTAGTTACACATCGAATTTTATTGTGTCCCTATCATTTTTTACTAAAATTTTAGGATTAGGTCGGTTCCATCTTCTGATTTCCGTTTCTTTCAATTTCAACACAATAACAGCTCATATCAGTCTGTTTAGATTGAATTTTTAGTATCTTCCTTATTAGATCTATTGCTTAATTTAGTCATTCTTCCACTTTATCATTTACACATTCCAAGGAAGAACAAACCTTATTCCCATTAAGAGCTTGAGTCAACCCTTGAGCCTAGTGGGGATATCCATTTTTCCTAATGTGCAAATCATGAAGTGGGGAGTAATTTACCTCTTATCACTGCTTCCCATTTCATATTGTATAGTTATAACCACAACAAGGTTGGTTATGTTGCAAAGTTCTGCAGAAGAAGAATTGAAGAAAATAGTGTACTGGTAAAAAAGATCAATGTTAGTAAAGAGAAGGAAGAGAGGTAGTTTAGTTATGGGTAAGAGAATAAAACAAGGTTAAAGAAAGTTTTGAGGATGGATCTACACCCTATAGTGGTGATGATTCTTTTTTCTAATTGAAAGATGATGTATGTGTTGAGGGGGAGAACCAAATTGCAAAATCTTTATTCCCCTTTTCTCAGTTGGATATTGAGTTGTTTTCAGTATCAGTGAACTGATTACTTGTTCTTGCTACAGTTGGAAGATCTATTGAAGAAGACAAAAGTATTTTCAGTGAAGTAGATTTGTCAGACACATCTTTCTAGGGGGGACTTATTTTTTTCTTTAGTTTCCTGGATTGACGTAGATTGCTATTCTCAGGGGGAGAAAAAAATTTTGATATGAGAAAAGAATGACATGATTCCCTTTGTTCTTGATGTCAAAGGGGGAGTTCTTTTGTGGAAGCTCACAAGTGTTTCCATCAGGGGATATTGCTACAAATATGGCATGTTGGTTGTCATTGATATTAGACTTGTTAGAAAAATGAAGTATTGGTGGTGGACTTGTTGGAGGAATGAAGTGTTGGTGGCTAACTTGTGAGGAGGATGACGTGACAAGATGATGTATTGATAACCTGTATTTACAGACTTGTTGATACCTTATTTGTGTTGATATATTCAGATCAATTAGTCAAGTATCATTAGCAAAAATCATGGTAGTAGTTACTTATATATCTTATTCACTTGTGTTTCTTTGGTCTGAAAGATTGTTGCAAGCATTACTGTTGTGTTTTAGATTATTTTGTTGTAGTGTTGGAACCTCTGTCTACATTTGGTAATAATCTTGTTTTGTTTTTTGTTCAGTTCCAATTTGTACATAGTTGTAGTAATGGATTGATGTCCTTTCAGAGTGATGTCACTACTTTTCTAGTGATACTCAGTTTGGTTTAGAATATTTATTGGTTAACGGCATCTCAGGAGTTGCTGATGTTCAATTTGGTTCAGAAGATGTCTACTGGTCTACTGCTACTCAGAAGTTTCCTTTGTGGGTTTGTTCATTTTTTGAATGTTAGCATTATAATTTATGGTGTCATTGATGTCATTCATCCTTGGTGTGACATTAATTTTTGACTGCAATAGTCTTAGAAGACCGGGATGTTGATTGGTGAATAAGATTTGAAAAGATCGGTATTGGGTTGACGATCTAGTTTTAATCTTACTTAGAATTTGTAGAATATTGACTGTGTGTATTGCTACTATTTGTGGTAACATTTGTGTTGCAGTTGAAGACAAGCTTAATGCTATGATAATGTTGACATTTTATGTTTGTTTGATTCAGAGTATCTTAAGTTTCCTCTACATATGTTAAAGTGTTGCTAAATGGTAATATCTACCATGCCTACTTATACAATATATTTTTCGGTGATATTTATGTTTCACAAGTTATCTTTGATGATCTATACTTAATAAGTTTAGTTATGCTATGTTTCAATGTATTTGGGTATGCTACTTGAATTGGGACCATTTTTTTTTGTTTCAGATATACTTTACAATTGTTGCTGAAATGTTAATTTGGATCCCACCTTGGTGCATGGAGATCCACATGCTTCAAGATTACTTTGGAAGATATTTCTTGGCAAACTATTCTACAAGCTTTAAATGCCTATTCACAAATTACGTTTCATCATGGCCTTGGTTAATATTCAGACTATTGGATCTATCTTGGGGGAATGTGTTGTGATATATTTGGGTCCTCTCTTTCTCCTAGAGTGGACCAATTCATGTATATTGGGTTTGGATGGCCTATTTTATATAATAATGATCTATCTTGGTTGAGGTCAACTTGTAGTAAAGCACTTAATGATCTATCTTATATTTAAGGAATATGTTCAAGGCTAGAGTGTGTGAGGTGGAAAGTGAAAGAAAGGAAGTGCAAAAGAGCGCATTGTGAAAACAAGAGAAGTGGATGTGCATAAGTCATAATTGAAAGGAAATATCATTAGAAACAACGAGTTTCTGATTCATATTCAAGAGATTCTTCTTTTATTCATGTTGCTCCAGACGATAGTGAGTTCTTTTTATATCTTGTCCTTAGATAGCGAGTTTTAGTTGTACAAGTCCTTTGTATCTTTCCATAAGGTAGTGAGCCCTAATTATGAAAGTTTTTGATTATGTGAAAAATATGTTTTAGGGACCCGAAACCCATTTACAAAGGACTACATAGATATGATCAATACAATCCAACACAAACAAAATAGTGCCTAAGGAACACTAAGCCAACAAGATGGAAAGAACAAAAAAAAGCCAACATACAACCAGAGTCAGAGAAAGGCCAACAACAAGACAACAAAAAGGAGCATAACATTAAATACTAAGAAAAGCTTTTAAGAAGCTTGGCGACATCAAGCTCCAGGTGTGTCATCTTATCAGCATCAGCCCTAAGGTCTTTAATATTCTTATTGGCCTTGAGGGCCTCTTTCTTCTTAGCACTAGCACGAGTCCTCCTCTCAGTACCCGCATTCGATAGTGAGCTCAAAACATTATAATAGAAAATTATCTATATTGCGAGTTTGATTCTCCTTGTGTTTTTTCCCCCATTTGGGTTTTCCACGTAGATTTGGCGTTCATGTGTTAATTATGCTTTCTACTTTATTGTTTCATTAAAGTTAAATGCTTATGGTAATTTGAGGTACACCAAGATCTGAATTGAAGTTATTAGTGTTGTTTGGACCGAGTCACCACCCCTTAGTTCTACCGCGTGTTCAACACTTATAATAATTACTATATTAATCAATGTGTTAAAGATGGTGACAAATCTTAAGTGCTATTCATGAGAGATCAAGTACATTAAAGTTTGTAACCACTCTCTCAAAAATAGTGCAAAGTAATGAAATACACATGCATTTCACTTTCTCTAATTATCAATTTGCAAATAAGTTCACAATGTCGTTGTTTCCTAGTAAATTTGTACAATTTGAAATAGAGGTCTTCATAATGAACAATGCCCACACTTGTGGGATGTTTTACCAATATTCAATCACATAGTTTTTGAGTCAATCTCATTGACTCACACTTAATGAAGAGTGGTTCACAAGAACCCCTCTCTCATGAGAATGAATGATTGAAAAATAACACTTCACAAAGAAAATATAGTAGGGTCTTCTATCTCATAGTATATCTTGGATCTTGTGAACATTAAAAATATATATTCTATTCTATTCTTGGAGCTTTTGCTTTGAGCAACCAATAACAATTACTATAATAATAGAGTGTGTTAAAGATGGTGATGAATCCAAAATGTTATTCATGAGAGGTCAAGCACATTAAAGTTTATTATCACTTTATTTCAAAGATGGTGCATGTTGGTGTCACCTAAGAACACCAACCTACAAACGAAAAAACCTTCATAAAGCAATGAGAAGCAACACAAAGATGTTATTTCGCCAACAAGAAAATAATGAATTGAGATATACAAGATGTACAAATACCTCGTACAAATAATAAAAGTGTAAGGAGGTATGATCTAACTGCCTACAATTGAAATTAAATGCACTAGGGACAATATTAAATGCTAAGTAACAAATATCTAATAATGAGATATGACCCCATTATAAGGATAATCTAGAATGTCACTAAGTAAACTTAAGTCATGTGAATGGGACCAAACGACATTCACACCAATAATATAGTCTAATGAAATGCACATGCATTTCATTTTTTCTACATATCAACTTGCAAATAAGTTACAAAGCCATCTTCTTATAACAAATGGTACAATTTCAAACTAAGATCTTCATAACGAACAATGTCCACAATTATTTGATATTTTATCAAGATTCAATTGCATAATCTCGAGTCAATCTCATTTACCCACACTTCATGAGTAGTGGGTTCACAATAACCCCTCTCTCATGAGAATGAATGGTAGAAAATAAGCACTTCACAAAGTAGGCTTTGCTATCCCATAGCCTATCATGAGCTTCGTGGGTGCTTAAAAAACCTCCATTCCCCTATTCTATTATATTGTTTAACACCTTTTGTTTATAGGAGTGAATCATGAGAATTTCTCACAAGATCGCCTATTCTAAAACTATTCCAATTCAAACACACTTAACAATGCAATTTTTTCTAAATTCAAATGTATTTGTGATATTACTATCAAGATTCAATGTGTAGTTTTTGAGTCAATGAAACATGGGTCAACGAGTTTGACTCAAAAACTACACATTGAATCTTGATAATTTGAATTTAGAGAAAATTACATTGTTAAACGTGTTTAATTACAATGGAACATGAGTGAACGAATTTAACTCGAAAGCTACACATTGAATCTTGATAGCAGTATTACAAATAGATATAGGTTTGAATTTAGAGAAAATGGCATGGTTAAACATGTTTAAATTGGAATAGTTTTTAAAAAGATAAGAAGCTCAAACTATAAAGATGAAGTGTTGAACAATATATGTCTTATTAATAGAGTGAACCCAAAATTGATGATTTAAGCAACCCAAGACATCAACTCCCAAATAATATTAAAAATATCAACAAGTTAATGGAATAGAATATTGTTTTGGTTGTTCTTGTGAGTTTCAAATCAGCTTATCAAAATCATGATTAGGTACGGCATGAAAGAGGAAGAAGCCCATGATCTTCACTGTTAAGCCCACTTAAGGGATTAAAATGATTGGAAAACTGACTTGCTTAGCAATGGAAAGCAAGCAGCCCAGCTTTTGATGAAACAAATTCAGAGAAATGGGGTTGCTTTTGGAATTGGAAGGCCAGACTTTTCCAAAAAGCTAAGAGAATTCCACACCTGTCCCACTCTCCACTCCAACACTTGACCAGAAATATCAGGGAAGGGAGACCGAGCTGCCCGCCTGACCGGCTGCCCAATGCCCTGCTGACTGCACAGCCGTGTAATGGAAGGCGTTGGGGTGCTGCCTCATTTAATATAATCCACCTCGGGAAGTTGAATGAATGAATTTTGTATGAACGCGGCGCGTACAAGAGGAGATGCAAGCAAATTCAACACAATACCCAACTCCAGATCAGTGAAGAAAACCACCCATGTTTAACCGGGGTCCTCCTGATTCTGATTCGACTTCGATCGACGCCATTGGAATGGTAAAAGTTGCTTTAATCAACCGTTCTGTCATTTTCGGATTCCAAAACTCCCGTGTGTTTGTTGTAATGTCCGCAGCGGGTTATTCACAGCTCTAAGGTCGGTCGCGGGTTCGAATCTCCGCAGGTTAAAACTCAGGAAGGTCCTGGGTTCGAATCTCCGGAGGTGGAAGCTAAGGAAGGTTGCGTGTTCGAATCTACAGGGCTTAAAGGAAGGGGAACTTTCGAGTTGCTCAGCGTGTATTTCCCGCAATGGATCGGTAGGGTGCGTGTGTTTGTTTGCTTGCAGTTCTGTGTTGGTTTTTGTTTTGGGTTTTGTCAGTTTGAATTGAGATGAATTTGAGCAACGAACGGGCAAGGGCAGCCCCAGCCCGGTTGGTGTGAATTTGTTTGCGGCGACGAGAAATTCAGGGGTCTGAAGATGGTTTTGGAGTCATGGTTTAACCGCCTGGGAAGCCATGTGAGCAACACGTTCAAGACAGCGGTGAAGAAGGCGGCGGGGGCTAAAAATGGTAAATCTGAAAAGAGTAAGCCGGGAGTGATGGGCGTGGTGGGCTTCGAGGTTGCCAATTTGATGTCCAAGCTTGTGCAGCTGTGGCAGTCTCTCAGCGATCGTGAAATTACACGTCTCCGGACGGATGTTATAATGCAACCGGGCGTTCGGAAAGTTGTATCAAATGATGATAGGTTTCTGCTAGGGCTTGCCTGTGCGGAGAAGCTGGAAAATTTGATGCTTTTGGCCGGTGCCGTGGCCAGGCTCGGCAAAAAATGTAAAGACCCGGCTTTGCAAGGGTTTGAGCACGTTTTCGATGACTTGCTGTGCAATAATATCGATTTTAAGGTTCTGATGTTCTCTGTCAAGGAAATGGATACCAAAATTAAGAAAATGGAGAAGCATATTTCTACGACAACGAACCTTTATCAGGAGTTGGAGGTTCTCGCCGATCTGGAGCAGAGCTTGAAACGGTTGCAGAGTGGGGAAGAAGGATCCAGGATTAAAGATAATAGCTTGCATTCTATTCAGCAGAAGCTGAGCTGGCAGCGCCAGGAGACCAAGTATTTGAGAGAGGTTTCGTTATGGAATCGAACTTATGATGCAGTTGTGGGGGTTTTGGCTAGGGTTGTTTTTACAATTTATGGCAGAATTAGGTTTAGTTTCGGAGATCTGTGTTTTCCAGGTTCAAGTAATAATTTCAATTTCAATTTTCCGGTGGCCTCGCTCGACACTTCAATTTCTCGCAGCCTTTCAGTGTCTGCGTCTGGGATGGCTTATGCATCCGAGAAGAAAGAAATTAGGTTTTCTTCAGGGCCTCTGGAGAGAGGGGGACCTGTTGACATGAATCCAGGAAGAAGATTGGGCCCTGTTTTGAACCGCACTGGATCCAATAAGGTGTGGCAGGACAAGGAGCGGCATAGTTTTGTAGGCAGTTTGCAGTCTTTTGTTGCTGAGAATAGTAGTAGGTTAATGACATGGGGATCCGGTAGCCCGGCAAGGCACTCCAAGGAATCAATCCCTAGTTTGATCGATGGAAACTACCCATGGGCCAAGCAGCAGGATTCCTCAAATGGCGAGTCACCAATTGCATTTCCATCCAGTCGTAAGGTGGCTCCAAATCTTAGCTCTTTCAATGTAAGCATGAATGGCCATCATAAAGAATCAGATGCTGGAGGACATTCAGCAAATGGTTTTCACCCATTTTCTACTTCTGACTCATCCCACCAGAATAATACTCTTAAGTTGTTTATTGGGGCTAAGAGTAGATTACTGAATGCACCAGCTTCAACTCTGGGTGGTGTTGCTCTTGCCCTGCATTATGCCAATGTTATCATTGTAATTGAGAAGTTAGTTCGGTTTCCGCACTTGATTGGTCCAGATGCTAGAGATGATCTCTACCAGATGTTGCCAACTAGCGTAAGGACGGCTCTCAGGTCTAGACTTAGGTCTTGTACAAAGAATATAGCTCCCACAATGTACAATGCCGCTCTTGCAGCTGATTGGAGTGATGCACTGGATAGAATTCTGGATTGGCTGGCTCCCTTGGCACACAACATGATAAGGTGGCAGTCTGAACGCAATTTTGAACAACAGCACCTGGTTCCAAGAACCAATGTTCTTTTGCTTCAGACACTATATTTTGCTAATCAGGCGAAGACAGAACTAGCAATTACAGAGCTTCTTGTTGGTTTAAATTACATTTGCAGGTACGAGCAGGAAATTAGAGCAAATGCTTTGATGGAGTGCTCAAATCATGATTACGACGAGTACTTAGAATGGCAGATATGATGTTATGTTTTATCCTGTCAGTTTGTTGACAAACCTGAAAGAAATCCCTTTAGTATGCTTCTCGGATATGGTCTGACAGTGCTGGTGAAATCTCTAATATTTCTCAGACAACTAGCAACAGATTTGTGCTTTGCTATAATGTTGATGACGAAGAGTTATGCTCTGTAACCCAAAAATAGTGGATGTCCAAGATGGATATCTATCTTTGGGCATGTTCCCATCATTCTAAGGATCACATTTTGTATTGGTTTCTTTGGAGAGTAATTTTTTTTGTTGTAATATTATTTTCTTGCTTCTGTCAAAGCAAGTTCTTCACCTCTTTCATATCACAAGGTATGTTATACTTTATTGTTTATTCACTTGATTTTCTTTTTACAGGACCTGATGTATACCTGCAAGGTTAATTAGATATCCATGTCAAGTGTACAAATATATATCTTCTGTTGCCAGCCGAACGCAACATTCTTTAGCCTGTTTCTGCAAAATCTGTGTTGTAAATTTGATTTCAAAGGCCTTTTTATGAGATGCCTTTGAGATAATGGATAATAAATTTCATTTCTTTTTTTAAACTTGGACTTCCTGCAAAGATGTGTACTGTACTGGTTAATATGCCCACCTGTTTCTTGTAGAATAGGGTGGCTGATAAAGCCTGGGTGAGCAGCTCTTCATTGCATTAAAAAGAAAAAAAAAAGATTCTCTTTATAGTCTATGATACCTGAGTTTCTATACGGTTTTACAAATGGCGTATAGTAATATAAAACTACCCCTCGTATTCCTTGTGGGAGGCAGTTAATTGTACTTGAAATGAGGCGTACCTACATTGAAAGCATTCCCTATTAACTAATGCAACTGATGATATCTGAGAAAAGAAAGGTCACTAATAGCTTCCGGTATGATTGGACACCTACTCTGGATGAAGAAACAGGTTATATGCCTTTCACCTGCAATACCTTTCACCTTGCATATTGCAGTAATGAGTAGATATGACTCTATTGTATGTCCCAGGTTCGATGAAGTAAATCATTCAGTAAGTTAGGTGGAAGGGCATGGCTGTAGGTTCAGGACTCTCACCTTGAGCAATAGACTATGAATGCTGCTTGTTTAGCACCAGGACCGCTTAGGAAAGACT
>MU226273.1:109476-120732 GCA_018584345.1 Thuja plicata | reverse complement strand
TATATATATATAGGTGCATACAATGAAAGTGAAAATAAGAAATAAAATGGACTTGAAAGCCCATAACACAAATATATTATTACTATTTTACTAATCTCATTGCAAACCTTAAAAAGTAATATTTTGATTTTCCTTCTTTGGAATGTGGTTTTCAAATCTATATAGCATAACACTATGATTTTGATTGTGATATATTTAGATAGAATGAATTTTCATGAGATGAGATATGGAATGATGAAGGAAAAGATCTTATTTCTAGATTTCATAGTGAAACATCAACTAAGAGATAAGGATAAGAATCATGACAATGAATCAATTCAACTACAAATTGAAAATTTGTCATTTTGAGCCATTAGGAAGATAATATTGAATTATTCATTCTGTACATAAGGAAAAGGGAAGCAATGGAAAGGGGTTGATTACTCATTTTCCAAATTGCACA
This sequence comes from Thuja plicata, assembly GCA_018584345.1. Classification (NCBI taxonomy): domain Eukaryota; kingdom Viridiplantae; phylum Streptophyta; class Pinopsida; order Cupressales; family Cupressaceae; genus Thuja; species Thuja plicata. The sequence continues at coordinate 120,290 of MU226273.1, read as the reverse complement.
CTTGGAAGGAAGATGCCCCAATAGGCTCAAGTAGGACCTAAGCGCTGAATGGGACAATGATCCTTCATTAAAATATTGTAAATTTAAAATGGAAGGAGGAAAAATGCATTGTAGAAGGAAAAATAGACAAATAGTGACAAAACTAGAAAAAACAAACTAATAACTAATTGCCAGAAACTAGAAATGAGATGAATAAGGGTCTAGACTACTGTACTGACTTGAGATTTTAGTTTGGAATAAAATTGCAGGGTAGAAAATGTCTCAGACATTCTCTACCTAGGAATAAAATGTTTACGACATTCTCAACCTGACACTTTTTGTTGAAACTTTTGAGGACTCTTTGACTATTCTCGATCTACCTTGAAAAGATCAAGGTCAAGGAGACAAAGAAACATCAAGCCCCCACGTGAGTTAAGTCTTCGTCAAATCCAAAACCAAGATAAAAGAGGCATCACTCCAAAGAGAGACATCTAGAGGAGAGAGAGGCACAACCATTAGCCTAGTAAGGTATTGCCTTACTATGGATCTTGCAAAGAGAAAGTGTTGTTGCAAAAGATGAACTTGATAGTTTCGCTGTTAGACTTATTGAGTTGTTGTTGGCATTGATTGTCATTGATGTCAAAACCTATATACTAACACTCTGGCGATATCAATTGGTTGTTGGCAGTTTTGGTTTTGTACCTGTTAGTTATGGATTATACAATAAGAATTATGGTTATGAAAAGAACAAGTTTAGTATGAACACTTTTGGTGCTCCTGGTGTTTCTTGGAAAGTGTACAATGTTCTACTCATGGCTCATATGTTTTGGTGCACTTGTGTGTTTTCGGTGTTCAATTGTATCAGTTTCTGGAGATTGCGTTGGTTACAATATTTCTTTAGGTATTTGGGCAGGAGTGTAGTTCATCATATGTTTTTTGGTATATCGACTACTGTTAGAGTAAAATATATTTCACTTAATTATTTTAATTAAGTCACCTTTTATTCCTTTCTTAAGATTAACTTAGTTATGCATTTAAATAATTATTCTAATTATTAAATGTACCCCTTTAGGGTTTCTTCGATCTCCTTTTATAAGGATTGATCTCATTGTATTATAATAACTCCCTCTTTGAATAATAAAATCTCTCATATTTTCAGAGCACTTCTGTGTTTTTCGGGTTTCTTATGGTAATAGGTTATTTGCATGGAGGTGATTTTTGGGCTTGTGAGAATTCATCTTTTGTGAATTCTAACATGGTATCAGAGCACCATAATTGCTGCTTCTTGTTCGTGAAGTTTTTTTTGGAGCTTTGAGGGTTTGGGGTTTGCTTTTTAAAAAAAAAAAAAATCTAGGGCATACATCTGTTTTAAAGTGCATTTGTGTAAAATCAAACCTCACGATTGTGCCTGGGAGGCTGTTTCCACTTGTTTTGATATACAATTCAACTATTTTGGTGTTGAGAGCAGGAAGGACACTTTTTTTACACCAGGGAACATTTTTTGAGGCTAAAAAAAATAAAATAAATTTATTACTGATTTTTCAAAAACAATAGCATAGCCTTCTAAAAAATGGTGCACCGCCTAGCGGCCACCACTACACCACCAAGAAGCCAATTTCATGCCTCCCAACGAACACCATGCTGCCGCTGCGCCACCATCATCCAACAGTCGCCAACGCGCCGCCATCGCACTGCCGACCCCCTTGCCGAATGATGCAGGAGCTTTCGAGGGTCATAACTTTTGACTCTGATGTGGGTTTTTGCTCAAATTTTACAAGCAGATGCATTAGGAGGAGTTTGTAAAGATGTTAATGAGCTCAAATTTTTTTGTGGTCGTTTGGACCTTTTTTCGGGAGCTAGAAATATCATCTTGGCCTCCGAATTTGTTTTTTTTTATTTTTTTTTATTTTATGTTTGTTTTGTTCTTTCTTTTTTTCCCAGCTTTTTTAGAAAGTTGTTTTTGTAATAAATCCAAAATGGTGTATTTGAATTCATGGATTAGTTGGCAATTCATCTTGCCTTAGTTAGGGGCTTTTCTTCAGAAAAATTGGGATTCACATGATAGTTTTTGGAAATTACCAAAAATGGAAAAAAAATAGTTTTTTTTCTTCCTATTTTTCCTAAAAAACTGTGAAATATGGTAATTTTCGGAATTGTAATAAGTAGGAGTTTTATTTCATTGTAAGGTAGATTAAGTTGGAGGAGTTTAATGAAGAATTCAAATTCTACAATTTTGTTGTGTATTTTTTGAGTTATTGTTCTTGAAGGTTTTGAGGCTACATCACCAAACGCCATATGACCAGCGGCCGAACCTTTGAGCCTTGGAGGGCTATTAAAAAAAATTCTTGGCCTTTTTTGACCTACCTACACAAAATTGGGTGTAACTTGCTCATACGGTATCAAAATTGGTCAAATGAGATATCGCCAAAAAGGTGATTCTGAGATGAAGCTTTTTTTTGCAAGTTGGGTTTTCTGATTTTTCCATTTTTCACATGTTTTTTAAAGTCAAAGTCAAAAGATATTTTTGCACTCATGGAGGCAAATGTCAATATTCATCTATACATGCACTAGTTTATTTTTGCATGTATTATATTTACATTTTTTTTAAATTTCTACATGGTTTGCTTGTTCTCCTTTTACAATCTTGGGGTATTGTAATAAATGAACTTCAATAAACTTCTATCAAGAGGTTTTCTTGCATAATAATATGATTAGAGTGTAGTCACATGGCATGCACTTTGATCCCATCTTCATATTGATGACAACTCGCATGATTTGTATTTGGATTCTGTTATTTCTTTTGGCCACATCTTTCTCATAACTTGACACATTTTTGGTTCACATTGGTTCACATCTTAGATTGAGAGCCTATGATTAATGATCCTGAACCACATTAGATTCTCATAGGGTCACATCTAAGTTTGAGGGCCATTTATTTTATGGTTTCTATTCCAAGAATCTTCATGGTACTTGCTCCTATGGATCAGTTTTAGTCATAGTTTGGCATCGACATCGAGATACACATAGCTTCTAGATCCTTTCATCTCTCATTCCCTCTTGGGGTGAATCTTTTTTTATCTACCATTTCTTCATAAATTCTAGGGTTGTACCAGTTTATGAGTTTTCTAGTGTTCCTTGGCATCAGGCTTGATGTTGTTTTATCACGATTCCGCCTGATTTGATAACTCGCATATGGTTTCTAGTAAACAAAAGTATATTTCCTTTCTTGCTAGATTTAGGATTCCAATGTTACTCTATCAATGTTATTCCAGTGCTTCTTTGTAGTAGGTCATCTCTTTTTGGAGAAGATTTTTTCCCACGTGGCTTTCTCTTATTTCTCTGTTTTACAAAGATTTGGTTGTGATTGGGTACCTAACATGACTTTTTTTTTTAGGACCCAAGTTTGGTTTCTAGCATTGTAGTTGCATTTTTATTTCATGCACTTTGTTTGTAGCTACTCCTTAAGTTAATGTTAAAGGGGGGTGTTAGAGTAAAAGGTATTTCACTTAATTATTTTAATTAAGTCACCTTTTTTTTCTTTCTTTTTGATTGTTGTTTTCATCTCAATCTTATCCTTTTCATCCTTAAGATTGGGACCTAATAATGGAACTCCACTTGAAAGGGTTCTTTTCGCTTAAAAGACTCACCATATGTTTAGTTGTTTCAGCGAAGTTTGGAATGTACCTCCTAAGAAAGTTAGTCTGACCAAAGAAAGACTTAACACTTGTCCGGTTAGAAGGAAAACCTATTTGCTGGATAAATTTTACTCTCTCAGGATCTATCTTAATTCCATCTTTTGAGACAATGTGACCTAACAGCTTCCCTTCTGTAACACAAAAGATTGATTTTTTAGGATTTAACGAGATCCCATGCTCTCTACACCTTTGTAAAATAGTTGTCAAATCCTTCAGGTGATTTTTACACCTTTTAGAAAAGACTATCAAATCATCTAGGTAGATGACAATCAATTTTTTTAATAAGATGGCTGAAAGAAGAATCCATTGCTCATTGGAATGTAGTGCCTGCATTAATCAATCCAAATGACATGCGACTATAGGTGTATGTTCCCCACAATGTGGTGAATGCTATTTTATGTTGATCCTCGTTAGCTACCTTAATCTGGTTGTAACCAGAAAACCCATCTAACATGGACATCATTTCTGTGCCAACTACTGTTTGCAATATATGATCCATCACAGGAAGCCCATAATTATCTTTTAAACTGCTCTGGTTCAGATTTCTGAAATCCACACAAATCCTTATCTCGTCATTCTTTTTCCTCACAGGCACTATGTTGGCTATCTAGGTGGAATGATGAATAGGATATATTATCCAAGCTTGTAACATCTTCTCAACTTCCTTTTTTATCATTTCAGAAACTTTAGGGTTATAGCTTCTCAGCTTCTGCTTAAATGGCATGGCATCTGGCTTTAAAGGGATATGTTGAAATTTACCTCCTTTGAAATTCTTTAAGTCCTGGTAGGACCAGGCAAAAAATCCTTATACTCCTTTAGCAAATCAACAAATCTTCTCCTTTCATTAGTTGTATAGCATTTTCCCAGGTTTACAAACTTAGGGTCTTTTTAATCTCCTATATTCATCTTTTCCGAGTCACCTTCATCAGGAGGTTCATGAGACGGTTTTTTTCCTAACTGCACCAGATCTGTCAAACAGGTTCTCAAGAGAAACTAGGCATTTAGGGATGTGGTTTCCTTTTAACTGAACAATTCCTTCTTCAACAATCTTACCCGGATCAAGACAAAATTCTTCACAGGATGACTGAGATCCCTCAAAGTAAGTAGTGCTAAAAACTTCCACCATTTGCAGGAATTTATCAATCTGTTTATCATCTTGGAAAACCTACCAGTGTTCTACGTTATCAGGTAACTTAGGTCTATATACCATCTCAATTTTATAAATGGTTTCTTTGAAACCTGGATGGGGAAGCAATAATGATGTTGAGACTGCCAGAGAATCAGCTCTACTATTAAGGTTCCTAGGAATAGCTTCGATAGAAAAGGCCTCGAATCCTTTAATTTCATCCCAAACACAGTTTCTATAATGTTTTAGCTTCTCATTTTTCACTGAGTACCTCCCTCTTACTTGTCTTACTATCAGCTCTACATCTCCTTTAGCTTTCAACATTTTTATTCCTTTCTTTTTATCTTCTTCAAGACCAAGTAGAAGGGCTTCGTACTCAGCAGTATTATTGGTATTACCAAACCCCAACTTAAAAGAGTGAGGAAAAATATCTCCTTGTGGGGATATCAGAACAACCCCTGCTCCAGAGCCCACTGAGGCACAACTACCATGAAACTCTAAAGACCATAAAGAATCTGATTTTTCATTAACAACCCTTTCTGAGTTCACCTCTGATGACATCATATAATTTCCAAATTCACATTCATGGTATAAGATCTGAGATTTAGGGTCTTCTGATGGAAAAACAGTATACTTGGATTTTCCCTCAAGTTTTAGAATAATATTTTGGTTACCGACAGGGATTTTCGCCTGCAACCAATCCAATTTGATTTCTCCCCCAAGGTCTCTACAAAAGGTTCTACTAAGAAACATCCCATAACTGGTGGGGATATCGGCTACTAGAATGGTTAAATTAAGATTTTTACTGGGATGAGAAACTAAGGCTACATGAGCATCTTTAATCTGTCCTACTAAAGGGACTTGTTTGGAATCCATGGAATAACATCTCCTGAAAGTGGCTGTTAGAGGAAGGTCTAAATCTTTGGAAATTGAAGTAGGCATCACATTATCAGATGCTCCAGAGTCAATAATGCAATTATTCAATTTAAACCCATGAATAAACAAAGAAAGATAGAAAGGCTCTAGTTTTTGAGAGACAAAAGGACTTGTATCGACAGAGGACTGGGTAGCCAGGGTAGGTTGGATTTCTTTAGGAAAAACAACATGTGTGGTCTCACTGGTTGCGAGACTTGAAGAAGTTTGGCTTGACTTAACATAACTAACCAGTCTATCAAGTTCTTTGGGATTCATTTTGAGATATTCTGTCGGTGACACTTGGATTTTTGAGGTTTTACTAAAATTTACAATATCAAAAGGAGAGTTATGCGAAGAGTCTTGAAAAAATTCAGCCTCCTTAGCATTTGAAACTTTAGAAAAATAATTCTTTGGGGAAAAATCCTTACCTTTATCCTTGTCCCAGCATTGAGAAGTTGAAGGAGAATCATTAGCTTGAGAATTGCGTTGATTTCTGGTCATGATCAAACATGTGGGATCTTCAAGAGTTAGCAGAATGCTACCTTGTCTTTCAGAGTCTGACTCGTATTCCATAAAATAATTTTTGGAGCTACCAGGTAACGAAGAAACTTCTACATGTTCAGATAGATCATCAACTAATTCTCTATTAACATGCATCTGCATTGATCCCACCATCTCATGACAAGTTGCACCGTCATGCTCATCAGTGAGGTGAAAGGTACACATATTTGCTCTTTTAGGAGGAACCTCTACCACTCTCTGTTCATTCTATGACTATCCCAGATATCTGTGGCTAGGACTAGCCTAATCAAGGTTTCCTCTAGGGATGTCTTTGTATAATTGAGGGGATTTCACATTTCCTTTAGGAAATTGCCTCTTCATAGTAATCACATCATTCACCAATCTTTGTAACAGGGGATCAGAAGAAGTAGTACTTTGCGAATTTGGTTGCTGGACATCTTTCCTCCACTTTCTAGCTATGATCAGATCTTATTCTAGTTCAACAACCATAGCCTGAGCCGCATCTAAATCAGCTACCCTCACTCATCTTAAATGAAAACCAATGTCTGGGGGCATGGCATTCATAAAAAAATATTTTCTGTTTTCAGCTGTGGGTCTTTTTGGGGTAGGGATTTTATGAATAATCTTATTAAACTTTGCTACAGATTGTCTCATGGGCTCATGTATTTCTTTCTTCAATTGTGTCAACTAGGCAAGAAGATCATGATCATCATATATACTTTTAAAGAAAAACAATTTTATTTCTGAAGAATAAAAATTGGTAGCATTGTCTGTGACTAATTTTTGAGGAATGCCAAACCTGACCAAGATGTAATTTTTTAGGAAATCACATACTACTTCTGATGTGGTCTTCCTGACTGGAACTGTTTTGACCCATTTAGTGAAATAATCCGTAGCAGTCAGGATGTGTCTGTGTCCGACACTGGAAGGAGGATTGATCAGACCAATGAAATCCAAACCCCACTGTTTGAAGGGCTCTTCAATAAATACCGGCCTCAGAGGGAGGGCTGCCAATTGTGGTTCCCCGTCGAATAAATTACATTTCTCATAGCTAGTGAACCATTTGTATGCATCTGCAAACATGCCCAACCAGTAAATGTTAGAGGAGGCTAAGAAGTTTGTCAATGCCTTTGGAAGTTTCTTCATACAATTCAGAAGATTTATTTACATAAGGATTGGCAAATTTGAGGGAGAGCCATTCAAATTGCCTAGATATGCTCTAGATTTTCATGTTATAACCGAAGTTGGTTGCCAGTTAGCCCATGTACACAAAGACCTCAAAGACAAAAAGGGAAGAGCCAAATCTAGTTTTCCTATAGAACTAGGTTTTTATTCCTGTAAGAATTGTTTTGATGCTCTTAATTTAGAGCAAGAATTGAACAAATTGAAACTAAAAACCTTCAAGGCTAGGAGAGATTTTGACATCAGGGTGTATGCTGCACGACATTTTAGTTTACCTTCTGAATTTCACCATGTACCTAAAATGGAGGATTTCTAGGAAAATTGTGCAGATGATTTCGAGGTCAGAAGGAGATTATGGTGTAGATTTACACTTGTCCAAATAGTTAACCTGCAAATAGGCATTGATGCCAATGGAATAGAGAAGGGGGAAGATGAAGATATAACTGATGAACACTATAAAGAGAAGGTTTAGGGTTTGCCACTCCCTGAAATTGACTGGAACATAGAGGAATGGGAGAGTATCCACATTAAGACTCTCGGAGTTATAAAAAGAACCGAAAGATGGATTGCCAGTAAAAGGCCATCTCCTCACAGAAGGCACAATACTAGAGGATCAACTCTTAAAGCTCATGTTGAAAAGGTTATCCCATGTTCTAATGAAAATGTTTATGTTGCAGGTCCATCTAAATCTAAAAATACAAAAGCTGCTGAGTCTAAATTTAAAAAGCAGAGGTCCCCTCGTCCTATTCCACCCACGAGGACTTCCAAAAGAAAGGCTCTCAAAGAAGAAATCAAGCCAGTCGAAGAAAAGGAAGTGATCAATCTCGAGGAGATGGATACCATGATGGGAGATAAGAACACACAAGGATTTGTATTAGAAGAAGCTATTTTTGAAGAAGATAATCAACAAGAAGTTAAAGATTCTATGATTTCTATGCTCACCAGTCCAACACAAGCAATGGAAGATTCTCAATAGTCACTAGTTCCCACTCTGAAATGGTTAGAAACGTCTATCAGCTGAAAAAGAAATGTCCTACCGATAACACTTCCAGTTGAAGACATAGTAAGAAAATGTCTGGGTTCCTCAGAGAAACCAAAAAGGATCAGAATAGAGTCCAGGGTGGAAATTGATGAAAAAATAGGGCACTGGTATGCTGAACGTGCAGTTCCCAAGAATGATAAGGAAATCTCTAAAGCTACTGTAGATGAATTCACAGTTTAGAAGATAGATCTTGGATATGCGACCAGAGTGGCTAATGTGAAACACTTGGAGAAGTCTACAAAAAAGATCATACACAGGTCTTTTAAGGATGAAAAGGATAAGAATGAGATGAAAGCAACAATAAAAAGATGGCTGAATTCATTCAAGAATGATAAGGAACTCTCTGAAGCTACTGTAGATGAATTCACAGTTTAGAAGATAGATCTTGGATATGCGACCAGAGTGGCTGATGTGAAACACTTGGAGAAGTCTACAAAAAATGATCATACACAGGTCTTTTAAGGATGAAAAGGATAAGAATGAGATGAAAGAAACAATAAAAAGATGGCTGAATTCATTCAAGAAGTTCAAGACCCTAACCCTCTCCCATTGACTATAGCTTCACAGTCATTTGACCCACGTTCACCAGAGGTTAGGAAAACCCTAGATCAAATTCAGAAGAATAAACTGATTGTGTATGCCTACACTAAATGGATCCAAGCCATGATACAGAAAGGAGGCAATTATATCAGTCAGCTGATTAAGACTCACGGAGTTGTTAGCTCAATTGTTGGATAGATTCTGATGAACTAGCAGAGTGGGAATAAGAGAATAAAAAATGGCTAAAAGTAACAAATCAACTCTATGAAATAGAGAAATATGGGGTAAGTAAATTCATAATTGAGACGCCTGTTCCAGGATTGGATGAAGATACTCTCTATGTCTCCATCAAGAGTATTGAATGGAGGAATTCCATTATTAAATCTGGTCATGATAAGACCACTTACTTGTTGAGTGAATCAAAAGGGTTGATGGACACTATGCAAAAAGATCTCAAATGTTTGAACGTTTCACTCATAAAAGAGGATACTCAAAGTGTCAAAGGAGCAGAGGAATTGCTACTGGAATTTGAGCGTGAAATTGCCGCCATCAGAGATACTAAAGATATTACCCTAGATGACTTCACGACCCTTTCCAATATGGAAGCGATGCTGGTAGTATGTACCGATCACCTCAAGGCACATATACTGAAAATCACCCAGGTCTGCAAAGATAAGAAGTTCCTGAAGCAGAGGGTAATCCACATTACCCTACCACATCAGGCCACAATCAGTAGCGTTGCAAAGATGCACAAAGAATGAAGGAGCTCCCACATTGCTGACACCTCACAGGACCAATCAAAGGGATCTCGCGCATCCACCACTCCATGATCATGCTTCACAGATCACGGAGTAGTGGTAGTTTTTCCTAGTTTATGTTTTCTTAGAATTTGGGCGGTTGTTGTAAAAATAGTTATACTGAATCTCGTAGAGTGTATCTCAGGATGTTAGTTTCTATCTCTGAAGAATGATGGTTATTTATAAAGCAAGGATAATCTTTATATGGATGATAGTAATTTTGGTCAAGTTAGGGCAAGACTTAATAGTTTTTAGTATCTTTCAGTTAGTTTGTTAATCGAAAAGAAACTTGGAAGTATATTTTTGATATGAATGGAACAAAAATTTATGTTGTGTGAATCTGTTGGTTTATATTAGCATATTGATCTTTGTTGGGATATTTCTTGAGTATCAGAAATCTGATTTCAAGTGGATTTTTCTGTAGCTTGCTTTAGCATAGTTTTATTTTAGTAAATAAGTTCCGAGATTGAAGTCTATGAGCTTCATTTAGTGTTGAAATATATGTCTTTCATTCAATTTTCATGACATGTTGATGTATGAAATGCTACAAAATCCTTATTCACTTTCTGGTTAAAAGTGTGTGTTTGCGAAAGTAATGTGTGATTTCCAGAATTCATTGAAAATTAAATAGGGAGTTGTACCTTAATTTAGAGAATTATAAATCTAAATATTATAATTCAACTGTTAGTTTGAGATTGTTGTTTTTCACAGGTTTAGAGCAAGTAATTGATAATTTATAGAATGACAAATCTGTATGCTAACACACACACACACACACACACACATATATACATATATACATATATATACATATACATATATATATACATATACATATATATATACATATATATATATACATATACATATATATATATATACATATACATATATATATACATATACATATATATATATATATACATATATATATACATACATATATATATATACATATACACATATACATATATATACATATACACATATACATATATATACATATACATATATAT
>MU226273.1:93666-105037 GCA_018584345.1 Thuja plicata | reverse complement strand
TATATATATATACCAATTCACTTAAAAGTAAAGAATATAAATGAGAATTAAAATCAATTAAAGTATATACTTACTAGCACATCCATCATACCAAATCTAGCGTTGTGAAGCATCTAACCCGCAATGTGCAATATATTTAAAAACAAATTGAAAAATAATGGGCTACATAGATCCTTTCATGAACCTTATCATCACTAATATAGAAATGAACCTCCTTGATGATAATGCATTCATTTAGATCATTACTTTATACACCATCCAAATGAAACTGTGCATGTCTATAGCTCGCTTGTACAAATATTGCAACTTGATCAAAATGATAATATTGAGCTTGAATTTTTGATTGAAGGTAAAATGTATAGTTCTTGGAGAAATCTACAATTGAAAGAATACAACCAGGTGGAAAACAATTTTTAAAATCACAAAACTGTTTAGTTTTTCATTGTTGAATATCCCCACAATAGACACTAGTACATTTGAGACCTCTTTTCTATGGCTATGTGTCATAATTACGACACTACTCCGTCAGGAAAGCGACACAGACTGGTGTTGTAGTTTTGGTGTCGAAATCACCGACGGTAGCTATGTCCATCGTTATTGCGACGATCATGACCATCGCAATATGCACCGGCTATGAGGGTTAGTACATTGTCATTACACATTATGAGTGTCACCATTACGACGGGTATGCGACAGACATGTTGTACATGCGACGTCCTGCTATCAGATTATTCTGACATCTGGACGTCGCGTGTAGTGTTTTGGTGTCGGTCATCCTCTGAATACCGTTGCAATTGTGACGGTATACTATGTTTAAATTTTTTTTTTTTCATATGCATGGAGTGAGAACTTAAAATATTGAGCTTCTCTTTGTTTCGAGAATAGTTTAACATTCTCTACTTAACAGGGCGTGGAATCTCATATAGCCCCTCCTAGGAGCCTCTTATGACCCTTTATGACACTTTAAGATCTCTAAGATGTAATCTTAGGGATTGTAAAGGGTCATAAGGGTCATAAGGGACCCCGGGATACACCAGCTGAGAAACATAAATTTAGGCATCATGGTCACAATTTTTTGGAGACACAACATAATTGAGTGGTATAGCCAGACAATGCAACGCAACCACTACTCCTCCAGTTGTAAGTTGGCACTGCAAGATCCAAAAACCATAGATAAGGAATAAATTTAGAGAGCGGAAGAGAAGGGCCATAATGAATGAAATAATATAGGGACCCTATATTATTTTGGTCATTACGACCCTCCTCTACTCTCTAAATTTATTCCTTATCTATGGTTTTTCGATACTACAGTACCAACTTCGAACTGAAGGAGTAGTGGTTTCATTGCATCGTCTGGGTATACCACTCAATTATGTTGTGTCTCCAAACAATTGTGACCATGATATCTACATTTATGTTTCTCAATTGTTGTGATATCTACATTTATGTTTCTCATCTATTGTGAGATTAAAAGTCTTCTAAGGAATGTGTCGTGTCTATGTGGAAATGCATAGGATCGTCACCAAAGGGGGTTCCAGATCAGAGAAATCCCTTTCACTTAATAATTATGAAGCCATCAATGGCATACTAATTGTTTAGGATTGTAAGTTTCCATTAATGGCTTCAAATTACCAAGCAAAAGGTGTACAAAAGAGTTAGCAACCTCCAGAGCCTTTTGCTTGAATGCATTATACTCCTGACGTACTTCATGGAAACATTTTGCATTAGGATTACAGGGAAATGTAAACCAAGATTCATATAGAGAAAGGTGTTTCTCTTGGAAAATGGTTGGTGGTGATTGATGAAGAAGATTGGAAAATGATGATTGATCCAATTCATATTGGTGCAACATTCCAAATCTTCTTCGAACTCATTACTATCAAATAGTTTGTAGATGGTAATAAATAGTGCTTAGAACAAATGATATATTTATATATCATATGCTGAAGATCATAACATATGAGAAAAAATGAATTTTTTTGTACTCACAAGTGTAACATATTCATCTTCTTGCTGAAGAGTTCAGCTGGAATTTTGCCTGAAAGTTTGTTTAGGTTGAAGTAAAAAGGGAAAATCTCTTATAAAAGTATTGGTATAATTTGGATAGCAAGGATCACCCAACTTCATAAAACAAGAACAAAAACAACGCAACTTAAAAGTAGAAGACATACATACCTGTCTAGTGATCATATTATGCTGAAGGTGGCACCTGATGCTGCTGCAATGATTACAGACAGTAAATTTTGCATCACTGCCTGATGTTGTTGAAGTGTTGACCCGGGGTTGAATCCAGTATGCTCCTGTATGATCCAGAACCTGCAAGGAAGGAAAAGATGGGGTTAGATCCAAAGGATCTAAGCAATGCATGGCACCCTATTACTGATCCTCATCTACAATTATGCATGTGCATAATCAAGCCATACACTTCTAAAAGGAACAAGGATAAAATTTACAAAAACCCATCCAAGAGTTAGACACCATAAATCATAAATAAGGTTAACTTTTTAAAAATGTTATACCTTTTTTCATTTTTTTTTAATAAGGTTAATTTTTTATTTTGTTTAATTTTATATAGAAAATCATAACGAAGTCATAAACAACAAAAAGTCCATGAGTTTATCAAAATGTCCAACATATCTACATGAAATTATAAAAAGTTTTAGTATCTACAATAGCCCTATGTTAATCACATTTATGCATATGGTCCCAACAAAGTAGTGCAAAAAATACACAAAGAAGGCATCATAGAAACATGATTTCTGCTTTTGTCATTGAAGCAATCATGGCGACACTAGCTTCCTCTCAAGCCTTGCACAAGTTTCACTCATTTCCTACATCAGCTATAGACATAGATGGGGTAGATGTAACTGTGGTTTCATAGACCCACCGAAAGTATTGACATCCACTATTTCCCTGTAATACCAAATCTACATTAGTTCTTCCTAAAATGATTATAACTTGTCACATTACTTTTAAACATAAAATGTAATTCCATATCTAGACCTTTTTCCTATTTGGGAAACCCCAAAATTGACGCCCTGGATTACTTTTTGTGTGTGACATCTTCAACACACAAGGGCCAAGACCACATTGACACATAGGCACATTGACTGAAGCCATCGACGCTATATCGATAAATATTGCATTGTCATTCCAACATATCATTTTGTTTATTCATACTAATTATAATTGCAATAAAAAGCAACATACTAATCATGTAGACAACATCTCAAAGCAAATTACAAAATGACTATTTTCAATCACAGTACAAAATGATAATGCTTTGTATTGATGATATAATGAATCTGAACAACATGTAAATGCAACGTCCTAACTACACTTGATGGAAACCATATGCATAGTTGTGATTGGGACTTTTAGTCCTTACCACACATTGAAATGCATGTAAAGGTGATGTAACACTAGTCTTGCTTTTCCCTAGCTTCCTCTAGGGGCTCCTAGGTCACTGTACTGACCTAATAGGGTTCTTCAATTAAACCTATTCTCCTTAGGATTCTCCTTCCAAGATCCTATCCCTTTCAACTAGTGAACATCAACAATGTAGAACAAAAGCTCACCATAGCTCCTTCAAGGCTCTTGCTAGCCTTTCTTGCTCCGTCTTCCCAAAATGATCAAACTAACTTAAGTTGATCAGTAACCACTCCACAGAGAGAAATAGGGATTTTAATATGTTACTAGGATCCTTTCCACTACTTGCAACCACATTTTTCATTGGAACCCTAATCGATTTCCAAGAAACACAATAATTGCTTCCCAAATAGAGCTACAAGCAATTAGGCCTAATTAGGCTTCTTTTCTGCAATAAATCACAAAAAGTATTAACAAGTATGAAAAAAGAGATAGGACCCAGATACCATTTATCAAGACACTAGATATTTTCTAGGTCTAGGGTTCCTAAGCTACCCGTACAGTCCTGCCTATAATTAAGGCTAAAATTTAGGGTTTTAAGGCTTCCAAAGTCATTCTGACAGAAACCTTGTTCTCTCCACCAAGAATAATTCATCAAACCTTCCCAAGAAATTTGGGACTTCAAAACACATAACCCTATACCTCTCCAAGCTTTGATTGAATCAATGAATGCATTCAATCCACCAAACTAGCTCTACAACTGCTAGTGATCCCTAGCCATGCATCTCTGGCTCGCCTAGGGCATCACCTCATAAATAGATTACATATTTTATGGGACCCTCCTTAAATGTACATAATTTACATGGAGTTACCTTCCATATCCCAATGGCCCTTGCAAGTTCCACGGGTCAAAATGGACCTATGACTCCATTTGCACACACTGCCTTATTCAGGCCAGCGACTGAACAAAAACTAAAAGAATTTACAAAAGTAACTAAAACTATTCAAACTAGAAAAATACCACCACAAAAAGTATAAGAACAATCTACATTAACATAAACAAGGATTATAGTAGATGACTCAATCTATTTCAATACTAGATGCTCACAAATTACACAAACTACAACTGTTTTGCAATTCTACAGTCCATACACACTCTGACACAAACTTGCCAACCCTTGAAAAAGATCAAGGATAGCCTTATGTAGTTGACCAAGGCACTAAAACACAGGTTTTAGAAAGTTAAGGAACTAATTCCATGCGAAGTTGCAATCTTGCAACCAATGTTGTCAATGTTGTCAATGACAACACTAACAACTTTTGCAACTTTTTGGATAGGCTATCCAAACTTGGTCAAAAGTTGTCCAAAATTACCCAAATCACTAGTTAAGGTGTAAAAAAAAGAAATAGGACCTTTAGTCCCTTTCTTGGCCAAAATTTTCACTAAAATCACAAAACACCCTAATTAACCTAGATGGACTCAAAGGTCACTAAGGACCTAATTAGGCATCCTCACACTTTATACACTACACACTAGGACCTACATGCCCCCTTATTAAGCTAGTGGTCTAGCTAAAACCACTACAAGACAAAACATCAAAGAAGCCCTAGGTTACATTACATAATTAACCCTACCTAGGTGCTCCTGCACCATACTCCCCCACAAGGGAAAGCTATACCACTCCCGTGGACAATATATCCTTTGAAATGCCCACCTTCTTGAAGTTTTCCTCTGCAATCCATGAGGCCTCTGACTCTAGTCTATCCTTCCACTGAATTAGGTGTTCCATGTAGACTTTATGCCTTGTAGTCTTCTTAACCCTGGAGTCCAGAACTTTGTCAGCTACCATCTATGGTTTGGGAGGCAATACAGTAGCCTCAACATCCCCACTGATTCCTTGACTGCCCTGAATGATCTCATCTATCTTCCCTCTGAATTGGACTAAGTCCTGGACATTGAACACCAGAGATATGCTCAAGTCTGATGGTAAGTCTATCTTATAGGCATTAGCCCCATATTTGGCTAGGATTTTGAAAGGTCCCACCCTTTTCATTAGAAGCTTGGTAGGGACACCTTTTTGTAGCCTTGACTTGTTCAAATGAACCATCACATATTCACCTACTTCAAACTGAACATCTCTCCTCTTTTCATCAACTTTTACCTTCAAATTTTGTTGACTATGTTGGATGTGCTTCTTGAATTGTTCTTTTATCTCCTTCATAGTATGGGTGAAGTCCTCAGCATGTCCACTTTTGTACTCCATACCTCCAAGATCCCTAAGCTCACAAAAACCCCTTGGGTGCATTCCATAAACAACCTCAAATGGGATTCTTCTTGTCATTATGTTCTTACTGTCATTGTAAGCATATTCTGCTTGGGAAATGACCACATCCCAAGTCTTCCCATACCCCTTAGTTAGGCACCTCAATAGGTTACCCAAAACCCTATTCACCACCTTAGTTTGGCCATCATTTTGAGGGTGGTAGCCTAAACCAAAAGATAGATTGGTACCCAATCTAGTCCATAATGTCCTCCAAAAATGGATCATAAATTTTACATCCCTATCTGATACTATGTTCAAAGGAAGACCATGGATCCTCACAATCTCCTTAAAGAAAAAATAGGCTATGTGGCTAGCATCATTAGTAGTCTTACATGGAATGAAATTTCCCATTTTACTAAATCTATCAACAACTACATAAATGCTATCATACCCCTGCTTGGTTTTGGGTAGACCTACTATGAAGTCCATGCTCACACACTCCCATGGCCGGTTAGGGATTGGTAAAGGCTGATATAAGCCTGCATTACTAATTCCTCCTTCAGCCTTCATGCATACAACACACTGTTCCACATACTTGGTAACATCTTTTACCAACTTTGGCCAATGGTAGAACCTTTGCACAAGCTCCAAGGTTTTGTTCATACCAAAGTGACCACTTAAAGATCCATTATGTTTCTTCTCTATGAGATTCACCCTCATAGAGCCTCTTGGCACACATAACTGGTTACCCCTGAATAACAATCCATTTTGCAAAGTAAACTCTGAGAACTTACTATGGAAATGGTTCTGAAAGTCCACACATACCTTGTATGCTTCCCCAAAGTCTTCATCTGCCTTGTAAAGCTCTTTGAAACTATCAATGCCTATGCTATTCAACTGGAATTCTTGGACTATCAACAACCTCCTACTTAAGGCATCTGCAACCTTATTGAGCTGTCCCTTCTTGTTCTTTATAGTAAAGGTAAATGCTTGTAAATACTCCATCCATTTCAAATGCCTATTGCTTAGTTTCTCCTGAGTATTTATGTAGCTAAGATCTTGGTTGTCAGTAAATACCACAAACTCTTTAGGCAATAGATAATGCCTCCATTTTCTAAGGGATTGAGCTAAAGCATATAGTTCTAGGTCATAAGAAGAGTATTTCTTCTTAGCCTCATTCAATTTCTCACTAAAGAATGCAATTGGTGTACCTTCTTGACTCAATACACCCCCTACTGCTATTCCACTAGCATCACACTCAATAGTGAACAATTTCTCAAAGCTTGGTAATTGGAGGATGGGTTGAGTAGCTACTTGTTTCTTCAACAACTCAAAGGCTTTCTCTGCTTCTACACTCCATCTAAACTTATCTTTGACCCACCCTTTGATAGTATCTAATAAAGGAGCACAAATCCCACTAAAGTTTTTGACAAACTTTCTATAAAACTATGATAACCCATGGAAACTTCTTACCTCAGTGGCTGTGGTAGGTGGAGGCTACTTTAGGATAGCAACAAACTTGTCTTGGTCCATCTTCAAAGACCCCTTGGACACTACAAAGACTAAATACACTAGTTCTTGTTTGAATAACTCACACTTTTCAAGGTTAATAGCCAATTTCTCTTCATGCAATCTCTTCAATACTACTTCTACATGTCTAATATGCTCCTCCTTTGTCTTGCTAAATATCAGTATATCATCAAGATATACAGCTTCAAACTTTCCTGTGAAGTCCTTGAGCACTTCATTCATGAGCCTCATGAATGTGCTCGGAGTATTTGAGAGACTAAATGACATCACAAGCCATTCATATAACCCATCTGTGTGATGACATGTAACTGATTGAATGTTTGATAATGTTAAGTTGAAGATAATGCAAGGCATTAAATTAGTTAATGGTTTGTATTGTCATTGATGTCAACTTGATATCATCTGTACAGTCATGTAAATAATGCCAAAGACTACAGAGAATCAATGGAACAAAGGTTATGCTTTCAACAATGCATAAAAGTCAATTGTTCACTAAGTGATAGACAACACCGACGGAGTGCACACCATCGAAAAAGGCAAAGAAGAAAAGTCACAGTGATACCTGACAAGCAAAAGACAGTGTTTCCTGACGAAGTAAAACCAAAGGATGCCCGACAAGCTGAAAATAGAGTTGCCCGACGAGTAAAAATCCAATGATGCCCGACGGATGAAGATCCCAAAGCTAACTGGAGTCATGTTGACGGAACTGTCAGTTGTCACCGACAACAAACTGAAGAGTTGACCGACGGAACAAAGAGTTCAAAAAATGACAAAATATCTAGCTGGCAAGTGCTAAAGATAGACTTAACTGGTTGTTTTCTTTATTTTATTCAACTAGAATTAAGTGATTGATTTAAAGATGATTTGTATAGTTGGCATGAAGATAACTACGAGACAAATCAAGAGTTATGCTTTAAATCTAATTGGATGGATTTTTTTTCACGCCAAAAATCAAGAATCAAGAAACAATGAATATCATGTCTATATAAGAGACAAGCTTAATTCATTGACAAAAATACACATTCACAAAAAAAGGGATTAAGGGGAGTGAATGAAAAGAGGATGCTGAAGAGAAACTGATGAAGAAAAACTTCATGTAGTACTAATCAATCAAGCTGAAGGAGAGCTAAGAAATTCTATAGACATCGACAAACAGTGAGCACAACATCATAGAGCAGAAAGTGTGGAGAACAAAAAGAATTGAATTGATACATTGATCAGAGAGGTAATGTACTTAAATATATCTGAAAATCTGCAATTCAAGTTGCATTAGAAACATGTCATATTATTTTAGTTTAACCATTGAAGCATCAAGTCTCTTAATAGAGTAGGACTTAACAGTCTTTTATATATTGAGGTACATCCCAAGGAGTGCCAAAAAGGTTGATTCATTAAAGTAGCATTGGATATGCCCGATGCCTATTGGCAGTCTAAGAGAGAGGCTGATTCAAGGATGGCAGCATTAGATTCCCGATACTAAGTGACAACCCATATGTGTAAAATCCTCTAACAAGGTCACACCTAACAGTGTGTTTGTAACCTTTAACAAGGTTGGCTCCTAACAGGGCTCACATCAGAAGAGTGAAAATTTGGGGTATCGGTCCCAGTGGTTTTTTCCCTTAACAGGGTTTCCACATTAAAATCCATGTGTTATATGTGTGTATGATGCATTTATTTACTATTTTGTATCTTACATAATTCATTCTAGATATATCGGTATACTCTGCATATTTACTATATTTCGGTAAATAGTTATACTGCTTATCAGTAATCAAGGAGAATAAGGACAGATAAGGAAAACCGATAGACAGTTAATCATTATAAGTATTTCATGGCATGCATCTTGTAGGGACTTAATAATCTGAGGTTTATTTGATTGGTGGTTAATGTTTGAAGGATAAAAATTTGAGGCCACTGATTCACCCCCCCTCTCAGTTATTACTAACAATTGGTATCAGAGCTTGTGTGCTTATAAGGAAGGTTTCAAGACCTAAGCCAAAGATCACAAGATGAACATACGAGATGTGCCCAAGTTGAACAAAGATAATTTTGCTTCATGGTAGAGCAGGATAAGACTCCACTTATCAGGTATTGGTAATGATGTTACTAAATTCCTAGAAACTGAATATGTATTGCCCATAGGAGTACCAACAGTTGAAAAAATGAGAGAGAAGCATAAACATAATGGCATGATGATAGAGCTTGCTTCCTCACTCTCTGATGCTGAATTTGAAGATGTCAAAGAATGCAAAACTGCAAAGCAGACGTGGGACAAATTGAAGCTTGTACATAGTGGTGACAAAAATGTTTTGAGAGCCAAGGCAGAAAGCCTTAGAGGAAAGTTTGATGATCTCAAAATGAAAGAAGGAGAGAACATCACTCAATACAACACAAGAATAAAAGAGGTAGTCAATGCTATCCAAGGAGTTGGAGGTGTACTAGAAGAAGATACAATGGTAAGTAAAATTCTAAGAACCTTACTGCCTACTTATGCTATTAGAGTATCTTCCATTCAAGAAATAAGAGCAGTAGAAAATAGAAATGTTACTCTAGACAGTTTAATTGGAAGACTGATTTCATTTGAGATAAATAACTTTGATAATAGTGTCTTACCAAACACAGAGTCTGCATTCAAAACTTCTATGAGAATAAGTAAATCAAGTCACAAAAACACTATGAGAAAAGATAGTGATAGTGAAAATGAAGAAGATGATCTTGATGAAATTGAAGCACTTATGGCCAGAAGAATGCAGAGAGGCAAAGGTAAATACAAATTTAAATTACCACTTGTTTGTTTTAATTGCAAAGAGATTGGACACTTTGCTGCAAGATGTACTAACAGAGGAAAAGATGACAGAAGTAATGACAAATCTTTTGAGAAGAAGTCTGACAGAGGTGATTATAGAAGCTACCAAAAATTAGAAAGAAGAGATACCTGAGAGTACAAGGACAAATGAAAGAAGGGCAGCTACCTAGAAAAATGCAAGGATGATGATATTGACACCGAATCTGATGAAGACATCGAGATGGTGTTTGTGGTTGTAAAAGATGATTCAGATGATGATGAAGAAAGGTATATAGAAACATCTCTCATATCTAAAATTAGCAAAAATGATGTTTAGATCTCAGATAGTGGCTACACTCATCATATGACCGGTGATAAGCAAAATTTTGAGACTTTTGAATACTAAAAGGGTGGATCAGTAAGAATGGGAAATGATACACCTTGTCCAGTTTAAGGTAGAGGAACAATAATGTTGAATAACTAGATAGAGTGTGAGAATGCTTATTGGTTAAATGAATTGAATTATAATCTATTGAGTATTTCTTAGTTGAATAATTCAGGTCACAAAGTTGCATTTGAAAATAAGAAGGCAAAGATCTTCAACAAATCTGGAAATCTGATTGGTACCAGTGAACAGACAAAAGGTAAATTATTCTATCTGAATGATACTGACCCCACTTGTTTGATTGCTACAAATGAAGACATATTGTTATGACACACAAGATTGTGTCATGTGAACTTTGACAACATGATAAAGATTAGCAAAAAGAGAAATGTCAGAGGCTTACCGACAATGACCAAACCCGACAACATCATGTGTAAAAACTATCAAAAAGGTAAAATGACAAAGTCCAGTTTCAAAAGCAAAACCCATACATCTGATGCAATTCTAGAATTAGTCCATACTAATTTATGTGGACCTATGAGGACAAAGAGTTATTTTGGAGAGATATTTTATTCTCTTTGTTGATGATTACTCTAGAATGATGACAATTATGTTTGTAAAAGACAAATTAGAAGCATTTAAGATGTTTATATGGTATAAGGCTATGGTAGGGAAACAAAGTGGTAAAGATATAAAATGTTTGAGATCAGATAGAGGAGGTGAGTTTATATCAGATGAATTCACTAACTTTTGTAATGAGCATGGTATAAAGACATAGGTTTCTGCACCAAGAACACCACAACAAAATGGGATTGCTGAGAGAAGGAACAGATCAATAGTTGATTGTGCTAGAACACTGATGATAGAAAAATGTATCACCCAAATATTCTGGAGGGAAGCTGTCAGTACTGCTGTTTACACACTAAACAAAGTACAATTGAAGAAAGACACCAAGAAGACACCTTATGAGCTATGGTATGGATACACACCCAATGTAAGTTATTTCAAAATTTTTGGCAGTCAATGTTATATCTTAAA
>MU226273.1:67299-82299 GCA_018584345.1 Thuja plicata | reverse complement strand
TCAGGAGGTAGAGAATACCATGTTTGATGTCATCATCACGCACATTAAATAATCTAGAGCACTGTTCTTCCAAGGACTCCAAATGACAACATTCAATACCAAATGTTCTATCCATTTAGAAGACCTAAAACAAAGTAACAATAATGAAAATAGTGAATAAGTATACCAACATAATGAATAAGTGGGCAAAATACATTGATCCAATAACAACAAATACATTACAAATGCCAAGCTCATGGTCTCAATGAAATAAACAGTGTGTAAAACAATATATGGTGCACAACAATATCAAGCATACAATGACAACAATAAAATTGCATGATGTCTGAGCTCAAGGGAAAAATACATTGATCCAATAACAACAACTACATTACAAATGCCAAGCTCATGGTCTCAATGAAATAAACAGTGTATAAAACAATATATGGTGCACAACAACAACAAGCATAACACTAAAATGTTTAAGAAGATGACTATGATATTTCTAGAATTTGTGGAGGAAAGAGTACCAAACACTGGAAAGAGAAACCAGAGGATTGACAAGGTTGCTTTGGAAAGTGAAATAGAGGATTGACTATTGGAGAAAAATAGTACTTTAGAGAAAACAATTGTTGGTTTTCTTGTCTATTATAGAAAATTCAAGTAGTATAGGCATACATAAGAGGATGAACATAAATAATAAAGGTACCAAACGTTGCCTAAAGTGATGAATTTTTGACCTGGGTATGAATCCAGTGTGCTCCTATGATGATCCAGAACCTACAAAGAAAAGAGAGACAAGGGTTAGATCAAAAATATCTAAGCAATGAATGGCATCTTATTACTGATCCTCATCTACAATTATGCATGTGCATAGTGAAGCCATATGCTTCTAAAAGAAAAACCATGCTACAGGACATGTGCACTCAGAAGAATGTTATAGAAATGAAAGAAGATACCATGTTTTTACTCATGAAATGATCATAAATGGGGAGTACCACATAGTGAATATCAACAATGAAACAAATAAAGAGAGATCAAACACTTCATACAATGCCTTGAAGGTAATAGCAACGATGCCCTAGCTCTCAAAGATCGTGGGTCATCAAGCATTCCAAATGAAAATATGTAAAAAATACCAGTATTAAATAGTGAGATCATAAATAATGCATGGTTCCCTAACTTGTAGCCCTCGAGCCATCAAGACATTTCCTCATGAAATTATCAGAAATAGGGACTATCACATAGTGAATATCAACAACAAAACAAATAAAGAGAGATCAAACACTGCATGCTATCAAAATAGAATGGCAGTGGTGATTCAATGCATCTACAACCTC
Source organism: Thuja plicata (assembly GCA_018584345.1). Classification (NCBI taxonomy): domain Eukaryota; kingdom Viridiplantae; phylum Streptophyta; class Pinopsida; order Cupressales; family Cupressaceae; genus Thuja; species Thuja plicata. The sequence goes on along the minus strand of MU226273.1, from coordinate 80,980 downwards.
AACAACATGGCAAAATTGATTCGATAATAGCAAATACATTACAAATGCCAAGCTCATGGTCTCAATGAAATAAACAATGTATATATAAAACAATATATGGTGCACAACAACAACAAGCATGCAATGACAACAATAACATCATACATATATATGTATATGTATATATGTATGTGTATATATATGTATAGATGTATATGTATATAACAAACAAAGCTCATAACAAGGTTATGTGGTGCTCAAACAGTGAGCTCATAAACAATGCATGATGCCCTAGCTTGTATCCTGCGAGCCGTCAAGACATTACCTCATGAAATGATCATAAACGGGGAGTAGCACATAGTGAATATCAACAGAAAAAAAAAAGAGAGATACAACACTCCACACAATGCCTTGAAGGTAATAGCAACGATGCTCTAGCTCTCAAAGCTCGAGGGTCATCAAGCATTCCAATTGCAAAGATGTAAACAATGCCAGTATTAACATTCATATTGTGCCATCAAATGAAATTGAGTTAATGAGAAGACAAAGCTCGAATGCCTACCTCAAGTCATGGCTTCCATATGATTGGCTGCTGCTATGTTTGTTATATACATATACATATATACATACATATATATGTACATACATACATACATACATACATACATACATACACATATATATATATACACACACACACACAAAAAACACACACACACACACACACACACACACACACACACATATATATATATACATAGATAGATAGATATATACATATATATACATATTTCTGCATCTAAAGATTACATGTATATATATGCCAAATAACTTGAATATACTATACAAGGAAAGGAACTGAAAGATAAAATCATCTGGGCTCACATAGGTCGTGAGCATAGCCAACTTTCAGAAGAATATGCAAGAGTACATGCATACATAAGAGGATGAACATAAATAATAAGGGTATTCAATATAGGTTGTAGTGTTTACCACATCTGTTACAACTGCAGAGCCCTTATTTTTTGTTTTGTTTACTTTTACAGTATCACATGCACACTAAGAAAAAGGACAGTGGAGGATAAGGATTCCCCTTCACAGGCACTTTGTGTTACAGACATTCCTTTTAGCATTTGATGAACCTTTTCTCTACCTATTAGTATTGTTACACTGTTGTGATTTTGTAGCTTTCCTTTTTCAGAAAGATGGGTTCAGGATGGATTAGTGGAGTCATGGTAGTAATGCTCTTAGTATTGGAGCTCCTGGCATGTTGTTTCTTTGGTTGTGTATCTGCCAAGGAGGTGGGAATTCATGCATGTATGATAGTATATATACATTGAGTATTGACAGGGCTTATGGTTTGTGATAAATGGTTTAATGGGGGTGTGTTGTACATGTTTTGTTACATGTATATGTTGTCTATTCATGTATTGTCCTTTCATATATGGATATGTATCTTTAATTGACTTCAGACCTGAGCTCTTTTAGAAATTTGGGTGTTTCATTCTAAACATGAGGGGTTTTCATTTTAGTTGAAAATAATGTTATGTAAGCCATTGAATGGCATAAGGGATAGTTATGTAACCTTGGGGTCACTTGAGTGATCCAAGGACTTATGTAAAGGTCAAGGACCTATAAGGGAATCTATAGTTGGAATATGGCCATTAATGCCATTAAATCATTTAATTGCACTCAAAGTGAAAAGATGCCAAAAAGAAGATGTAAAATTGCATTCGTGCAATTATGGCCTAGAATGGTCATCTAGGGGTTATGGGCCAGTATGGATTCTAAAGGTTGTTTTAAAACCTTCTAAATATCCTAAATGGGGGTATGAGACACCATGTTATTGAGTTAACAACATTGGTTGTCAAATTGACAACACCATTAAGCCTATTTGGTTTTGACAGTTAGTTTTATGACTGTTATGGAACAATTTTGGGTAGTTAGGTGGTTGAAATCATGTTTCTTTTAGGAGTTTGAATCTATTTCTTTGTTAATCCATGTCAGTGGAAAGGGGGGTGTAGAGTGGATGTGTAAGAAAACCATAATGTAATCGGTTCAATCAATAAAGCAAAAGTTTCCATGCATTGATCTCATTATTTTAATTGCTAAAGAGGTCAGAGAATTGACTGGTATCGTTACTGTACCCGGGCTTCTTGTTGTAACAGTGAATTTGGATTTTAGTCTTCCTTCATAAATTGACTCTCCTGCCCCTTGTGATCACTATGATTGGTGGGAGATTTCTAATATGTAACATATCCTTTTAATATAGTTTGTTTATACAGGGATTGATAAAGCCCTTTAATCTCATCAATTGATAAGTAGAAGATACTTTCCACAATAATTTAAATTGTGATATTGCTACTAGGAGTAAATTTTATAGTTTTTGAGTCAAACTCATTGACCATGTTTCATGAGTAGTGGTTCACAATAACACATTTATTGTAGAAACTTGATAGTTTCCTTTATCACCTTCCTTTGTTTTTTTTGGTATCATTTTCTTATCTTTGGTCATCATCCTTCTGTCATTGACCAGATGTTTTTTTCCCTAGTATCAAATAGTGAATCATCCCCACAAGTTGGTTTAGGATTTGTTTTATTTTCAAGGCGTTGCCCATGCTTGCCCTCGGTTGGATTTATTGAAGATAATTCTTGTGTAATAGTAACAATGGGTGATGGAATGTGTTGAAGGAGCTGAGTATTTCCAATAGATGCAAATTTCTTGTCATTTCTACCAAATTTGGCATTATGTAGGTCAAATATTTCTCTAGAAGAAGGATATCCATTCCATGAATCTTACTTTAAAAATAGGTTCATCCCTATTAATAATATCCCAACAAAAATGACTAATAATGATGATTCTATATGATGAAATTCCATATGTGCAAATCAAATGAAAGATTCATGTATGTATGTATTTATGTATGCATGTATGCATGCATGTATGTATGTATTTATGTATGTATGTATGTATTTATGTATGTATTTATGTAGGTATTTATGTATGTATGTATGTATGTATGTATGTGTGTATGTGAAAGATCTAAATTTATGTACGTATGTATGCATGTATGTATGTATGTATATATGTATGTGTGGGTGTGTATATATAGACACACACACATACATACATAAATATTCACACAAACACACACACACACACACACACTTACACACATATATATGTACACATATCATACACACATGCGTATATATATGTATGTACATATATATATATATATATATATATATACATGTAAATATATAGGTATATGTATACATACACACACACATATATAAATATACATATACATATATAAACATAAATACACATACATATATACATACACACACACCCAAGAGTTGTCATGTCTATGGATATGTCCAAACATGCACCAAGAAGCATAGTAACTCACAAATAGATTTTTAACAATTATTTGAGTTCAATGACATTTAGAAATTTGAGTTACAACCTATTAAACATATTAAACATGAAGAGATATACACTACATGAGGAAGAATTTCAACAGTGATTCCAAATTTGAATATTTATATAATAAATCACTGACATTGAATACACGTGAGATACTAATCTCTCCTTCATAATATTTATACAAATCACTGACATTGAATACAATTAATGCCCTCTAGAAAGTCAACTTCGTAGGCATTAGATAAAAAATTCCATAAGATCATACATGGACCTATCTTCTTCCATTTTAATTTATTATAGGCTCCTAGGTGTTTGAAAGCCTTAGGAGTTTTTATTTTTCAAAGTATTTAGATCTTTCACATATTCCTTTAGCTCTACTGTCTCCTAAGCATCATCTTCATGGTTTGATATATATACAAATAGTTACCTCATTGTACATTGGTAACCTAATTACTAGATGAGTGACTACAATACCCTAGTTTTCATTATTAGATGATCTTGTTTAATTTGTGTTCATTTCATGAAAAGATACATGTAAAGGAAAATAAATATCTGCATTTAAAGATTACATGTATATACTATATATATGCCAAATAACTTGTATATTATATACAAGGAAAGGAACTGAAAGATAAAATCATTTGGGCTGCTGTAAGCATAAATAACTTTCAGAAGAATATGCAAGAGTATAGACATACATAAGAGGATGAACATAAATAAAAAGGGTACAAGACATTGCTTGAAGTGATGAATTTTTGACCTGGGTATGAATCCAGTGTGCTCCTGTGTGATCCAAAACCTACAAAGAAAAGAGAGATGGGGTTTAGATCAAGAAGATCTAAGCAATGAATGGAATCCTATTATTGATCCTCATCTACAATTATGCATGTGCACAGTCAAGCCATACACTTCTGAAAGAAAAACCATACTACAGGACATGTGCACTCAGAATAATGCTGCAGAAAGGAAAGAAGATGCCATGTTTTTCCTCATGAAATTATCATAAACGGGGAGTACCACATAGTGAATATCAACAACAAAACAAATAAATATTTATCAAAAACTTCATAGAATGCCTTGAAGGTAATAGCAATGATGCCCTAGCTCTCAAAGCTCACAGGTCATTAAGCATTCCAAATTCAAAGATGTAAATGAATGCCAGTATTAAACAGTGAGCTCATAAACAATGCATGATGCCCTAGCTTGCAGCCTATGAGCCATCAAGAATTTTACTCATGAAATGATCATAAACGGGGAGTACCACATAGTGAATATCAACACCAAAAAAATAAAGAGAGATCAAACACTTCACACAATGCCTTGAAGGTAATAGCAATGATGCCCTATCTCTCAAAGCTCGTGGGTCATCAAACATTCCATATGCAAAGATGTAAACAATGCCAGTATTAAACATTGAGCTAATAAACAATGCATGATGCCCTAGCTTGCAGCCCGCGAGCCATCAAGACATTTCCTCATGAAATGATCATCCACGGGGAGTACCACATAGTGAATATCAACTGCAAAACAAATAAAGAGATATCAAACACTTCACACAATGCGTTGAAGGTAATAGAAATGATTCCCTAGCTCTCAAAGCTCACAGGTCATCAAGCATTCAATAAATGCAAATATGTAAAGAATGCCAGTATTAAATAGTGAGCTCATAAACAATGCATGATGCCCTAACTTGCAGCCTGTGAGCCATCAAGACATTTCCTCATGAAATGATCATAAATGGGGAGTACCTGTTGGGATTAATGGGAAGTAGTACTGAGAGGGGAGGGGTGAATCAGTACCTCTAAATTTTTTAACTCTTTTCACCTTTCATCATTAGTAAACAATCTTTATTGTATTACCAACCATTTCTGATGTTATTTCTTATGCAAGTAGTATTAATTCATAATCTTTAATTGTTTGCAATCATTCATAGAAACATTCATGAAAATAATAAACACATAACACAAGATATGATATTGTAGAAAACTCTTGTTAGGAAGTAAAAACTGCGGTGGGGATGGCACCCACAAAACTTCATTATTTGCAGAATGGAAGGGAGCCGGTAAAGGCTTACAATTGATCACTTCTAATGATCTACCCTGTTAGGAGTATTAAAGTGGATACCTGATAAGATCTACTCTGTTAAGAGATTTTAGCAACACTAATGAAGTGTGCACTTGATTAAGAGATTTACAATAGGACTATTAGGTCCACCTTTCTTGAAAGGATTTCTTAAGTGTACTACACTTATTAGAATGAGTACAATATGTTTGACCTGACTGTATGCAATCTATTATTTTTTATCACAGATCCATTAAAGCTCTCATAATATGAATATCACCTATAGTGATAGATTAATACCTTTTCTCTACTCGTCAACAGCCTGTATTATGTTCTTGAAACTAATTTGATCATTTTCTGTCTTTCTACATGAATTCTCTTGTCTGATCCTTAGATGCTTTCAGTGGCTACAATAATCATCGAACACCATGTTCATAATAGATTGAGCATCTATTTATACAAGTATTTGACTTATTCTAGAATCACGCATTACAAAGTTAACTCTAGATCCAAGGTATACAACTTGACCTTGATCCTTTAGTTTGCATGTATTAAAACAATTAAACTGATTAAAAAAATAATAATTACATTGATTTCTCCACACATAATGGATTTAAAACAAATCAAGAAGCTAAATATACAACTTCATTGTTTTATCTGACGTGGAAAGTCAGATCCACTTTTTGCGGGATGTAACTGACTGTCGGTTCTTGGTCAATGGGTTAACTGAAAGTCTGTCAATGTTCCTTTGTTGAACTGATCGTCAGGTTCCCTTCATCTATCGGGTTCATCTCTTTGTTGTTCCATCAGGTTGCACCATTGTTACTCATCGGGTTACTTTATCCTTTTTGTCATCAGGTAACACTGAATAGTGTTTGTCATCAGGTAACACTGAATAGTGTAGATCATGTTTTTCCTTGTATATACAAATGGCAAAATATAATGCCTTCAATCTCCCCATTTGACATTTGTATCAAAAACTGAGATGTGCATAGTACTAAAGTGTTTAGCATGTACACCATGTATATATCTTTGTCATTTATATGACTCCCCCTAACTGTATGCATTGGTATAGTATAAGTATATGTACATGTATACTTGCCTCTGTACTATACTCCCTATTCTTTTGCTCTTTCAAATGTTTGACTGTACACATCATTTCCCCCTTTATACTAATTGAACTGTATGTACATATCACTTCCCCCTTTATTTGATACTCATGACAAAAATGTACAACTTATAAGATGCCAAAAAATGTGTAACTTAAAATATGTCAAGAATATGTGAGTGGGTGTTCTTGATATGTTCAAGCAATTTCTCCCTTTTTTATTTTAGTATTTCTAGTTCCATGTGCTCTAGCTCTAGTCGTGCATGCATATCATAAATGTTGTCTAGGATAGACATTTTTGGGGTGGCAATTAGTGCTCTTGCCTCTGTCATATGTTTTTACAGTAGTGTGAGTGTTGGTAAGAGTTATTCTTGAAGCTCATTTACCTCATCTCTAAACTTTGTCTCTGCAATCTGTATGTCTTGTCTCAATTTCCGTGCTTGTTTGAGTTTCTGATTGTGCAATTTTATTGCCTCTTCACTATTCATGAGACTTTGTGCACTTTTTTGAAGATCAACATCTATTTGTGCTATCTTTTTGGTATACTCCTGGGTGAGTTGATCAAGCGTGCATAACTTATGTATTAAGGTTATAGCTTCTAAGATTATTGGATCTATTGTGCTAACCAGTTCAAAAAGCTTTACCTTTTGCAATGCCACTTCTTGGCTTATCTTTTCTGCTAACTTGAACTCATATTTCTGTTCAAGTCTTTCTTCAATGACCTTCTCAACATCTATGTTCTGAGATGTGATTGCATTTGTGAGAACCACTAATTGATCAAGCATTGGGGCATTTTGATCAACATCTACATCTGGTACAATTTGTTGAAGTATGCCTCGTGCTATTTCAAGTACCTCAGCTTCCTTTGTGGCTTTTCTCAATTTGTCCTACATTGATTTTCTCTCACAAAGTCTTGCATACTTTGTCAATTCAGTTGGATCCAATGTCCTGGGATCACAAATTGGAATCTCAATGATTTCATCCAGAGTTACTAGATTCTTATACTTGTTATTCTTCTTCTTTGAGATTTGTGTGGACGCAGATGTATGAACTACCATTGCTAGTTCATTTTTCCTCTCTGAAGTGCTTGGTGAAGGCTTTGTTGAAGATGCTTCTTGTGTTTTCTTCTCAGGGCACACCTATCGGTTTTGTGAAGACGTCTCTCCATCAACCTTGGGTGTCTCTGCATATTTTTCTTCTATTTTCTTCTCCAACTCATATTTCTTTGCTTCTTCACTCTTTTCTTTCTGCATGTCCTCTTTTACCTTTTGTGCTTCCTCTTTAATTTGATTAGTATATTTATCTTTCTGATCATCGGTTGCAACTTGTTCTGTAGTTGTGTCATTTGTGTCATCTGTGGTGTCTTTTTCTTCTTCATCACCCTTGTCCTTGGATGTGCTTGTATCTTCTGCATTAGATCCTTCATTACCTTCTAGTATATTGAAAAACTTCATCAATACTGGCATATTGCTTTGTGTGCTAGCTTGTGTTGTATCTAGAGTGGTGTCCTACTCATTAGTTTGGTCTTTTTAAGCAGTGACATCTTCATCTGTTTGAATTTTCTCTGCAGGGTCTAGTTCTGTTATGTTAATGAATGAAGTGTCCTGCCATGTCTCATCAACAACATTCATTTATTTTTGCCCTGTTGTCTTCAACACTTATTTCTTTTCCCGATCCTTAAGAGATATAAATATTACATCATCTTCTTTTTGTGGATCCTTATCAGAGTCATAATGTGTGATGTATTGAATGTCAAGATCATCCATGACTTTGTCCAAATCTATTGGTTCCATATCTTCAAAATTTTCCAAAGAAATGTGCGGAGGACTTGCCTTTTCTTTCTCCTCCTCTCTATGAGGTGTGTCGGTGAGAAGTAATTGATTCTCATGACTTGTTGACTCTACAGGAAGATCTAGGAGTTGTGTGCATTTAGTCTTGGTCATGGTATCTAGCTCTATAAACTTATCCTCTAGCACTTTGTAAGCTCTTATCTTGGTTACAAATTTGCTTGAGTGCTTCTTCATTATTTCTTTGATTTCTTCTATCTTAGATTCGGGAGGCATAAGTGCGACAAGTACCCTCTCCCTTGCTTCTCTTTTGGTTTTTAGAGCATATGACCATTGTTGAGATATTCTGTTATCCAGCTCTTTGGGTATTTGGTTAACAAATTTAGTTGGTACATATTTGAATTTTACCATTGACCTGATGATTGCCTCTTGTATCTTATTTTGGTCCTCTGGTTTAAGTGTATCTCATTGTCTGATTTTCTTATCATCCATGGTGCCAGATGCAACAATAGATTCAACTGCCTCATCAATTGTTTGATTCCTAAAATTTTTCTTCACTACATCAGGCTCATTCTCTTTAGAATCCTCAATGTCAACTTTAGTCCTGACCATTCTTTTCCTCCTCTTAGTGGGTGTTTGTTTCTCTGTTTGCTGCTTTGTTGATTGCTTCCTCTTATAAGTCCTTACTTGACCTTTCTTAAGAGGTGTGGTATCGATCTTAGCAGTTTGGCTCCTTGTCCTCTATTTCTTCATAGGAGGTGGAGGTGTATCATATTTAGTTGCCTTAGAATATGATTTCTTCTCATATTTTCCTTCACTGATGGTACCCTGTTCATCGGTTTCCTCTGTTTGTTCTTGTTCCTCCTCATTAACCGATAGAATCTTTTTAAGATTCTTAAGCATCTTATTCTTCTTGTTGACAGTCTTTTTGATTTTTAGGCCTCTTTTTATCTTTGACCTGGCCTCTTCATAAGTGCCAAACCTTGGTTGTTTGCTGTCAATTGGCTCATTGATCAATGCATCAATAGCATTGGTTTCTTGATCTATGTTGATTTCATAATCAAGAGGGGCTAACTAAGCTATTATTGGTACAACCATTTTTATGTGGGTGAAGTCTATATCCACCATAAAACATATCTCATCCCTATGTTTTTCAATTCAATTAGTCGCTCAGGGATCCTTACTCTTTCCATCATCTTTTCCTTGAATTCTAGGAAGTATGCAGTCATAACTGAATCAAAGTTATATCCTAGTGAGTTGATAAGTTCACTAATTTGTAATGTCATTGGCTTTGTAGTGTCCCATTTAAATTTTCCTACTGAAGGAAAGTATTCTTGAAAGTAGAAAAATATACACATGATAAGTGAGCTGAACTTACATGTGTTAGTCTTTGCAAGCCTTATTGTGTTCATGTTCTCATCAAGTTGCTTTAGTAGGGTCTCACACAGATCCATCTGAATTCCCTTTGTCACTATCTTGTAAACCATGCTTACTATTGTTGAAGTAATGCTGTTAAGCCTACTTTATTGGAAGATCTTGTACCCAATTACACATGCACCAAACCTTAGTTCCTTGTTGGTGATGGTGTTTACCTTAAGGCCTTTGTTATCCCACATAGCTTTTGTGATATTTTCAACTTCTGTCCTGGAGGGATGCTTATGTGCCTTAGGCTTGTTGGTTATTGGATAACCAGTGATAGCATGAAGGACATCCTTAGTGATTTACTTGGGTTGATCCAACCACAACTTTTGATCATGCATTCTACTCAAAACTAACCTAATCCAGTCAGTTTAGAAGTCCCTTAGGAAATATAGGGCATTTTTTATTCCCTTTACTTTTAGATGCTTATGTTCATCTTTTAGGTTTCCTTTTGCATCAAAAAGCTTCTTGTAAGCTTCATCCATCTCCAGATCACCTATTTCAGTGGTCTTGTAGTGAATGTAGGACCTTATGTCCTCTATTAGAAAAACCCTAGATGGAATCTTAGAAAATGTGCCAGAATCATTGGGTTGTGATGTGATCTCCGGGCATATCTTATACTTGGGCTCCACATAGGTGTTGTTCTCAATTAACCTAACCATATTCTTCTTATCATTCTTGATCTTTGCGGTTCTTGAAGTGGTTGCCATCATTTTTAAAATTTAGGGCTTTCTTGAAAATAACAATAGAGTTCTTTGGTGCCCTCGGTACTTACTTTGATCCATGATACTGGTGAATGATCTATTTGCTATGTGCTGGATTGAGTCGAGATCACTCTACTATCTAATCTTTAATCACTCTGGTTTTGCTCTGCTTCTTTCTCTTCAAATCATGGGTGTAAAATGAAGTTCTCCCATCGAGTATTTATAGACTTTTTCCCTAATTCTGTCATAAATGCTCAACGACTCATCGGGTCATGAAGATGGAGTTTGTTGGGAAGGCTTTCAAAATCATCGTCGGTGTTGTTAGGGTGGTCGGGATGTTTGTTAAGAATTTTTTCTTTGACCGATGGATATCAGTGTTCTATCATGACAATTTTATAAATTTGCTTTCTTACCGATGGGTGTCGGGTTACATTAGCAACTTAGCCATTTTATGTATTGACCGACAATTCTCGGTAAGTGTAGATAGCTCATCCTTTATATTCATTGATGATTTTTGGTATGTGTTTATCGATGGGGTTGTTTTCTATGAATTGCAATAAGTAGCATAATATGCATCTTTATTCATGCAGATTTTAACTATCTATCAATTGTATAATGGAACTGATGCAAAATATGACTTGGTGTAGTGCAGTTCCATACTTACTTATTCAGTTTAAGTGGGGCTGGTGATGTCATTGGATCCATTGGATTGGGTGTCACCATTTGCATTGCTTGGTCCAGCTTCATCATTGCTTGAAGCTTTTCTCCACATTTTGTCTCTAGCCCTCCAAATATCTTCAATGGTGTTTCCATTGGGGTATATGCTTGTCTCTGTCATTTGGTCTTTGTAGTCTTTCTTGAGATGACCAACTTTGTGACAGTGTAAGCATGCCATTCTGGGGTTTGTCTAGCCTCTAGAAATTTTGGTCCATGCTCTCATGCAGTTTGTAGCAACATGACCATATCTACCACATGATGTACAATCTGTCCATGTACTGTAGTCTCATACATATTGATTATCGATTCTCTTTGGTTGATAGGGAGTTTCTTGACCTTTAGGCTTCCATGGTTGTCTTTTCTTTTTCCAGCATTCAGGACTTGTGTGCCCATTCATTTTGCATGTAGGACAATATTTGTCCATGTAGGTTTCCTTCTTTGGTTGTTCCATTTTAGACTTACATTCATATGTTTTATTTCCTTTCTTGTTGAATTTATAACAGAATCCTATGAATGAAGATGTAGATTTAGGAATACCTTTCATTTTACCTCTGCATACATTTGATGTGTGCCCTTGCTTTCCACAGTGTTTGCAAGTTAGCTTTCTTGGTCTTGGATTTTCATAGACATTCTTTGGATTGGCTCTACTTGATGATTCTCCATTTTCGGTAAAGCCTAGACCGTTGTTGTTGTTAACTCTTCGTTGTCCTTCAAGAAAATCATCCATTATTTTATTTCCCTCTTCAGCCTTTCTGATAATTTCATTATGTTGTTGCTAAACTCTAACCTCATGGTTTAGTTTTCATTCTCTTCTCTTAGTTCACCGATAGCATGTACTCTTTCAATGAGTTATATATTTATTTTGTTTGCTTCTTGACTCATAAGAATAATTTGATTTGTAATCTCATGGTGATGATTAACATGTCTTTGAATTTCTAACTCATTTTCTTGTAGCTTCTCTATAATCTTCCTTCTGTCATCAATAGCTAGTGTTCTTTCTGTTTCAACTTGTCTAGCAGAACTCATTACATAAATCATTCTTACCATCTAGGTCTCTTGACCGATTTGCAACATCTTTATTTTCTCTGTCAGATGTTGATTGATCTCCTTCAGATTTTTGATGTTATCTTCTGATATATATGATGCGTTACTTGTATTTGATCATGAAGATTCAAAGAAATCTAGAATATCTTCTTCTTGATAATCTTTGTCGTTGCTCTGAGTTGCGATACCTTTTCTCTCATCCAGCAGCTCTCTCATCTTGACTCTTGCTTCTTTATACTATTCATAGAATTTCTGTATCTCAAGATTTTTATTCTCAATTTTCTTATCTAGTTTGTACTTCTTCATTGTATGATCTTTTCTCTTAAGCCTTTAAGCTTTCCAAGAAGAGACTTAACTCTGATACCAATTGTTGGGATTAATGGGAAGTAGTACTGAGAGGGGAGGGGTGAATTGGTACCTCTAAAATTTTTAACTATTTTCACCTTTCATCATTAGTAAACAATATTTATTGTATTACTGATCATTTCTGATGTTCTTTCTTATGCAAGTAGTATTAATTCATAATATTTAATTGTTTGCAATCATTCATAGAAACATTCATGAAAATAATAAATGCATAACAAAAGATATGATATCGCATAAAACTCCTGTTAGGAAGTAAAAAATATGGTGGGGATGACACCCACAAAACTTCACTATCTGCATAATGGAAGGGATCCGGTAAAGGCTTACAATTGATCACTTTTGATGATCTACCCTATTAGGAGTATTAAAGTGGAGACCTGTTAAGATCTACTCTATTAAGAAATTTTATAAACACTAATGAAGTGTGCACTCGGTTAAGAGATTTACAATAGGACTGTTAGGTCCACCTTTCTTGAAAGGATTTCTTAAGTGTACTACACTTGTTAGAATGAGTACAATATGTTTGAGTTGACTGTATACAATCTATTATTGTTGATCACAGATCCATTAAAGCTCTCATAATATGAATATCACCTATAGTGATAGATTAATACCTTTTCTCTGCTCGACGGTAGCCTATGTTCTGTTCTTGAAACCGATTTGATCCTTTTCTGTCCTTCTGCATGAATTCTCTTGTCTGATCCTTAGATTCTCTCACTAGTAAATTTGACTTCAAATTTTGACGACAATTGGTCAAAATTTTGACCGTAATTGGTCAAATTTACGACCAAACCTTTCGTCGTTCTTTTTTTGTCGAATTTTTGACGTATTTATTATTCGTCGAAATTGCGACCAAAACATTGGTCGAAATTTTGACCAAAACATTGGTCAAAATTTTGACCAATGCCAAAACTAACTTCTACCAATGGTTGGTCAAATTTTTGACCAACGGACTAAAAAAATCGACGTGGATGCCATGCTTTCGACCAATCCAATGGTCAAAATTTTGACCATTGGATTGGTCGAAAGCATGGCATCCACGTCAATTTTTTTAGTCCGTTGG
>MU226273.1:41542-58922 GCA_018584345.1 Thuja plicata | reverse complement strand
ACACGGGATGTGTTGGTCAAAATTTTGACCAACACGGGCATAGAAGGAAAAAAAAAGAAAATTTTAAAACCATTTTGCACTTTGGTCAAAAATTTTGGTCAAAATTTTGGTTCAAATCTACTAGTGTCTCAGTGGCTACAATCATCATTGAACAACATGTTCATAATAGATTGAGTGTCTATTTATACAAGTATTTGACCTATTCTAGAATCACGCATTACAAAGTTAACTCTAGATCCAAGGTATACAACTTGACCTTGATCCTTTAGTTTGCATGTTTTAAAACAATTGAACTGATTAAAACAATAATAATTACATTTCTTTCTCTGCACATAATGGATTTAAAATAAATCAAGAAGCTAAATATACAACTTCAGTGTTTTATCTGACGTGGAAAGTCAGATCCACTTTTTGCAGGATGTAACTTTCTGTCAGTTCTTGGTCGTTAGGTTGAACTGAAAGTCTATCGACATTCCTTTGTTGAACTGATCATCGGGTTCCCTTCGTCTGTCAGGTTCCTCTCTTTTCTGTTCTGTCGAGTTGCACTTTTGTTACTCGTCGGGTTCCTTTATCCTTTTTGTCATCGTGTAACACTGAATAGTGTTTGTCGGGATGCTTTGTACTTGGTAGTATCAGGTAACCTTGGCGTCGGGTAGTGCTATGCCTTGTTTGTCAGTGTAGTGTAAATTGATGGTGTAGATCATGTTTTTCCTTGTATATACTAATGGAAAAATATAATGCCTTCAGTACCACATAGTGAATATCAACAACAAAACAAATAAAGAGAGATCAAACATTTCACACAATGCGTTGAAGGTAATAGCAATGATGCCCTAGCTCTCAAAGCTCATGGGTCATCAATAATTCAAAATGAAAAGATGTAAACAATGCCAGTATTAAATAGTGAGCTCATAAACAATGCATGATGCCCTAGCTTGCAGCCTGCGATCCATCAAGATATTTCCAGTATTAACAATGACACTATTATCATTCATATTGTGCCATTAAATCTGCAAATGCTATCAAAATTAAGTTGAGTTAATGAGAATACAAAGCTCAAATGCCTACCTGATCAATTCGTGGCTACCATATACCAAGATTCCAATCTTCCACAGTTAGGCCCTCTTCGCGCATGACAGTATGCGATCACGCTAAATTAGAAATGAACCTTTATTTGTCTTTTTTTTTGTTTATAATCACATGGGTGTCACAATTCTGACAGTACCATCGCTATTATGACAACATCGGGGGCACTTGGAAAAAACACAAAAATGCACAAATGGTAGTGTTGTCGCAAATTGGCATCAAAATTTGACCCCGAATGTTGTAGTGAGGCAATAATAATCGTGCCAAAGCTTCTCATAGGAGTAGTGTATTCAACTAAGAATTATTTTCCCTACCATAAAGTGCATTTGAATTTTCAACCCAGGTACATATACTTGAAATGGGACAGCACAATTTAAGGACTAAGTCTCTCAAAGAGTCATATCACTTAAGCTGCAAAAAGGAAAAATACATGAAAGAGACTTACGCTATTGCTACAAAAAAGTAAACACACAAAACTACTTAATGAAATTAATTCTAAAAAATGAAATCTCAACTTAAACCTATTCTATCAACCCAAAGTATTCACTATAATTATCCCTGCAAGTGCTGCAAGAACATACATGAGCTATAATGTTGCAAGAGGAAACAATAAATTCTAGTTAAAAAGGCTGAAAGAAACTCTAACCTAGTCTAATCTAATCCACCTTCCAAGTGGGCCCCCTTGGTTGGCTTCTGCTAACTACTAACATATAATATGACTCAAAATCACTCCATGATATTTCCATAAAAATTGATTACATCATAGTGAAAATAATGCATGAAAACTAGAAAGAGTAACTTTGTTGTTCAAATGAAAAAATAGTATATCATCCAACTAAATACAATCTAACAATCATATCCCTTTATATAGAGGATTGATGTTTATTCAAAGCATAAAGATAAGGTCTGAGTGATTCATTCCATAGAGAAAGGAGAATGTAACAACCCACGATAGAATATCATAAAGACTGGATAACCGCTTCAACAGAGTATTGAACGCAAAGAAAATATAGCATAGATATGTTCCTATATTCCCTAAAATGATGGTTCTTTCAATTTAGCAGGCATGTGTTGTGGTTTTATAGCGGTTCTCCTCATCATAGATGAGACTTCGTCATTTCCTCATCAATGTTGTCGATCCACTCTCAAGCCGCACCTCTTTCCTGGCAAGTTAGTAGCACATGCAGATATATATTCAAGTCAGCTATTCAACTCAATCCAAATGTTAGAACACACATTCAAATAATTAAATGAAATATTGTGATAGATATATAATTTTTAGCAAAATATGTCACTACTATCTACCCATAGGCTTTGGTGGTCTTGACTATACTTATAGCATGATCACAAGTTTAAATACTTAAAAGTTTCACAATTGTTTTAGAAATGTCTTAAAATAGAGTATAAAATCAACATAAAATAGAGATAAATTATTGCTCATCATCTGCCTCCCTACAAGCATAATGCTTGTCCTCAAGCATTAAACTTCTTTGCAATTCCTCTAATTTATCCAACCTCAATCTTTCCTCTCCTCCTGCTCTTGAAGGTGTAGTAGAATCCTCTGGTTTTCTCCCAAAAGTCCATCCTGTAATCTTCCTACAGTTGGTCCAACTTCATAATATTAATGTCATATAGGGGCCATAGAAGCATTGATGGCTCCATTGTCAAGGGCCACTAGAGCTCATGCTGGATTTTTCTTCCTAACTGTATGTATTTTGGTGCCCAATGAATTGTTGCTTCAAGGTTGAGAGGACTGTGTGGTTCAACTTTCTTGAATACCTCTGGCAACCTATTCCATCTGTTTCTGGCACAATCTAGGGCTCTTTGAAATGTAAATTAGGACATCCCTTGATGCTCTGTGTAAACCTTGTCTCTGGAAGAAAAAATATTCTTCTTGGTTTTTACTTTTATGCTCCCATAAGTGAGACTGAACCAGTCCCTTAGTATAACATTGGGCTTACTACTTTCAGCTCTCAAGGGTAGTTGTTCTGATTTTTCATGGTCCCTGTAATTATCTAATTGCCTTTCATAATTGGCTTCATTGTGCATCCATGAAATTAAGGCCCTTAGATGTATTTCTCCAATGTAGAGCAAGGGATTCCACTCAGTCTCTTCTGGAATGATGAAGTTGTGTAGATATAATTCACAAAGAAAGTTCTTTTTCCAGGCAGGAAGGGTTTGGTACAAACCATAGAATTTCTGAGTTATCTTAAACTCAGAATCTTGATCCTTCATAGTCATCATTAGTTGAAACAAGAGGAATTTCTCTTTCAAGCATATAGCATATACCATAGGAGGAGGCCTACAAGTTATAATTTGGTCAGCCAATTTCAGGAAATGATCCATCTTATGTTTGTGCCTCTTCATTTTCTTCTTCATGTATTCTATTTCCTCCTTTTGATCATTTACCACTCTTTGCATTTTCTTCCTTTCTTCCTTCCATAGAGTTTTATAAAAAAAAAACTGATTGTACAGACCGAAGAGTCAGACCAGGATGAATGCTCCCTTTGCTCTCGCTCTACTTGTGCAACCCTTTCTATTTCATTTGGCACAATAAGTAGCACAAAAGGTCCCAAAGATTAAGATACCTAAAGGGATTTTAGAGTAGGAAGCCCACACTCTTCTAGCTGAGTATTTTGTCTCCTTTGTTCTCTATGTGCCCGCTCTAAATAGTTGGCGAACCAAGTTCTTCGACAAGGCACTAGAGCATTTTGAGAGTGTGAGTGAGGTGATGTTTGAGGCAGTTGAATTTCTTCCTCATTTCCTTCTTGAACACTTTGATGACCCTCTCTAGGTTCATTCCAATATGTGGAAGGATCATCATCACACAAATCATTCAAATTTTGAGAAAGATCCAAAATTTCTAGTCAAATTGGGGAATTGTCTGGAACATACTCACCATGGGGTTCTATAGTAGGTTTTTCTGAAGGAACAGATTGAATATCTGGGGAAACTTGAGGAATTTTTCCCCTCATCCAAGAACTTCTCCATACAAGAGTCTTTGCAACCTCCACAACTTTATTTTTACTAGCTTTCTTCGGTCTCTCTGCTACATGATTAGTTGCTACAGGAGCCAACTTTATTTTCTTACTTTTTGAGACTATGGGGTTTTGTGGTTCATTCACAGGAACTAAAGTTTCTTCACCAACTTTCATTTTTCCTCTCTTCTAAGAAGAGGTAGGTATATTTCCCTTAGGAGTAGGTGAAGGTCTATTTTCCTCAATATTTTCAAGTTCCCCTTCTTGGGTGTTTGTTTCATCAGCTGACTCAGAGGGTGTTGCATTATCATTAATGGGTTGCTCAACAGGCTCAACCTGAGGTTGCAAAATTTTAGAATGAACAAATTATTCCCATGCCAAGGGAGACACTTCCCTAAGGGATTTTTCAACTAACAGTTTAATTAGAGCATGGTGAGAAACATAATTTGTATTTCCCTTCTGGGTTTCCTTAGCACTAATGCTTAGCATATTATACAAGAAATTTGGAATATTTACTGGAAAACTATGCCTTGAATAGATAAGAAATTTGAAATGATGTGCATGCAAATGTGAAAAACTTCCCTCATAGGTGAGGTACCTTATAATTTGCATCACTAGCTCATTGAATGGTGGAGGAAGTGACATATGCTTGCATCCTTCCTTGTTTATTTCCAACGAAGGGTCTGTAGGAAGAGTGAACTGAGCCTGAGCTGACCTAGCATTGTGCTCATTGGGATAATGTTCCCTAATTGCTGGCAACCTAGTTACTTTTTCTATGCATTCCTCTATTGCCACAACCATCAAACCCTATATGGTTTTCTTTTCCTCCTCAAATGTGCTCATAAATTTCGGAGCTACTTCCTCATCAAATTCTATCAGTTTCAGGAAATACCTGATCCATCCACACGCATTGAATCTCTGAACTGCTTCAACATCCCTAATCAGAATAGTATGAACCATGGGCTCATGGTGCATCAACTACCCTCCCATTGTTCCAAATGCTTCCTTCAATTTTTTTCTATAATTTTTCAATTCCCAATTTCCTCTGCTCTGCAATTCCCAAATTCCTTATTCCCTTTTGAATCACCCTGAATTTAAGCTTCCAAACTGCACTTCTTTTTTTCTTTTTAAAACTATAGTTTTTTCTTGCAATCTTTTTGTTGTATTTTTAACATAAGAAATAATAGTTCTTTTGTAGAAGGAATTATAAATTTAAGTGCAAGTTTTAACATAGCTTAATTATGTCCTCTCAGGGTCACGTCAAGTTAGAAATCAAAGATATTTGGGAATTATAGTACGAAACTTGTGCAAAAAATTAAAAGGAATTAATGAAAAAGGCACAAGTACATATTTGAATTGACAGATAAACTTGCGAGAAATGACAGGGACAACTAGTAATGACATGAAAAATTAATACACTCTCCTACCCCCTATAAAATTAAGACAAGTGCCCACACTTGTCACACTTAGCATGGGGTAAGAAACTAACGTAATGCTTTAACTATAGATATACACACTATTATATATAATTACCAAAATGTGTGTTAAAATTGGAAAGAAAGTGAAAATGTGTACCTGTCATTCTCTTGTCGTGTGCACAAAAAAGGTGGTAAGAATGGAAGAAGTGCGACAGATGCATGCGTTAGCTGATGTGGATTTTATTGAAAACATAGGAATATAGAAAGATGCGATGACATGGAGGATGTGTGGATGGAAGGTGGAGAGGTGGAATGGGTTGGAAATAACAATATATAAAATGAATGGAGAATGGACCTTCATTTGAAAATGAAGTGTTTATTATGAGCATACATGAAGGAATCTTATGTTGAAGCTACAGGAAGAAGGTTTGCACCCTCTGCTGCAAGAAATATTACTTGTTGCACTTGTGGAGTTGTCTCTAAATTGTTGCAAGAAGTCATCCTTGGTTTTGGGTTGATGATACAGATGAAGTTTATGCCTATTGACCAATAGTTTGAAATGCACTGGATCAATTGTTGTCAGCTGGACTGCTCCACTATCAAAGACATGATCGATTTCATATGGGCCTAACCATCTGGTATGTAGTTTGCCTGGTGTTTCTTGAAATATGGAATCAAAGAGTAGTGCCCAATCACCTACTTGAAATTGTTTGTTCTTGATGTGGGAGTCAAGCCATTTCTTCTTCTCTTTTTGGACTGTCTCTATTTTCTTTAATGCAGATTTTCTCATCTCATCCAAAGAGTTGAGATGTAGCAGACGGACTCGCTATGCTGCAGGAAGGTCAATGTTTAACTTTAGAGTAGTACATAATGTTTTATGTTCGAACTCAATTGGAAACATGGTTTCTTTTCAATATAATAATTCAAATGGAGTGAATCTTGTGGTTCTCTTCCATGTAGTTCTGTATGCCCAGACTGCTTCTAAAAGGTGGCTTCTCCAGTAACGACGGTGCAGGTGAACTATTTTTGTTAGAATTGCTTCAATTTCTTTGTTGGTGACTTACGTCTGACCATTGTCTTGAGGATGGTAGGGACTATACTTCCTGTGTCTGATGTTATATTCTTTCATGAGTTCTGTGATCAGGTTTGATGTGAATTGTGCTCCTTGATCAGTTACAAGCTCTCGTGGTACACCATAACGAGTGAAGATTTCTTCGTACATGGATTCTTCTACCTTATGATCTTGTGCATGCTTCTTGGCCTTCACTTCAACCCATTTGGTTAGATATTTTGTGCATACCAGAATGTAGGACTTTCCATTAGATGGGGGGTCTATAGGACCAATAAAATCCATGCCTCACTTGTCAAATGGTTTGACAACCACTTGTGGATGCAAAGGCATTTCATCTGATTTTGTTGGATGGTGCATCCTTTAGAATTTATCACATTTCCTGGCATAATTGGCTGCATCTTTGTGAAGTGTGGGCCAATAATAATTTGTTGTTGAGATTTTCAGATCTTTCCTCTTAGCTACAAAGTTTCCTCCATAGGGCTAATCATTACAAGCATGGATGCTATCATAGGTTTCATCTTCACGTAGACACCTCATGACTTGGTTTAGACCAATTTAGAACAATGTATTGTCAATCCAATAAAATTGGAAACTTTTCTCAATAAGCATTCTTTTGTCCTTAGGAGAGAAATGTGTAGGCATCTTGTCAGCTGCAAGGTAACTAGCTATATTAGCATACCATGGGCTCTCGACAACAATATGGAACAAATGTTCATCTAGGAAGGTATCATCTATCACAGAGGTATCAGTGTCATCATTCTAGAGTCTTGATAAATAATCAGCTACAACATTTTTTTTACTTGGCTTTTCAATTATTGTTATGTCAAATTCCTGCAGAAGAAGAAGCCATCTTGCTAGCCTGCCTGAGATGGCAGGTTTGTTCATAAGATATTTTATTGCTGCATGGTCAGTATAAATAAAGATTGGATAGCCTGTTACATAATGACAAAACTTATTCAAAGCATAGACCACTGCCATTAATTATTTTTTAGTAACTGTATAATTTAACTCTGGCGCATGTAAATGATTGCTGATATAGTAAATAGCATTTTCAAAGTTATTAGACTTCTAGCCTAGGAAAAAACCTATTTCATAGTCAGAAGCGTCTGTATGTATATGGAATGGTAAAGACCAATAAGGCCCTCTAATGACTTGTGTGGTTGTCAAAAGGGACTTGAGTTGCAGAAAAGATTCCTCACAGGCTGATGTCCACGTAAACTCGGCCTCTTTTGTAAGCAATGTGTAGAGTGGAATAGCTATCAAATGTTTTTTTTGGATGAAGCACCTATAATAGCCAACATGTCCTAAAAAGGATCTAAAATATTTTTTCTTAGTAGGTGTAGGTAATGTAAGAATTACCTCAATTTTTGCAGGGTCCACTTGGATGCAAGCTTATGAGATGAAGTTTCCTAGCACCACTCCTTGCATCAGCATGAAAAATTTCTCACTATTTAGGGACATGTTGCGTTCTTGACATTTGATCAAAAAAATTTCCAAGTTCTTTAAAGCTTCTTCAAAAGTAACACCAAATGTGGTGAAATAATCCATATCTATTTCCATGCAATCATGTAATATATCAACAAAAATGTTGATTACAGCCCTTTGGAAAGTGGCTAGTGCATTACATAAACCTAAAGGTAACACAGAATATGCATAGGTTCCCCAAGGACATGTAAATTTTGTCTTCTCCCGATCCTCTGGAGCAATGCTAATCTGATTATAACCACTATATCCATCAAGAAAAGAGAAGTACTTTTACTAGCTAAGGTATCTAGGACTTGATCAATGAATGGCAATGGAAAATCATATTTCTTTTTTGAATTGTTCAATTCTCTATAATATACACATATTCTCAATTTAACCCCTTTTTAGGTACTATTACCAAAGGTGAAACCAATTTACTGTCAGAGATTGGGTAAATAAAACTAGCATCCAATAGCTTTTGCAGCTCAGTCTTTGAAGTTTCTCTTAAGGCAGGGTTAATTCTTCTCTGAGGTTGGCTGAGTGTTAGACTACCTTCATTTATGTAAATTCTCTGTGTACATATTTTTGGGTTCAAGCCTATCATGTCTCCATAGTCCCAAGCAAATGTTTTTTCTTGTTTACACTGGAGTTGAGTTAGCAATGCTAGTTGTTGTGGCAGTTTACTGTTAACATGAAGATTGTGGCCAGGAGAGAGCTCAAGCATTGATACCTCAGGTATTGGGCTTGTAGATATCTCATAGGGTAGTAATTGATGGATTATATTAGTTCCCACTGGAAAAACACAATTCTCATAGGTAGACAACTGCAGAACAAAGCTTTTAGAAATATCTTTTTCTATGACACAATCATTGGTAAGGATACTTTCAATCACATCATCATCTTCTTTCAATTTTAGGAAGGATTGTTTATGAAACATCATTAGTTGAGAAACAAAGTTTAGCTCTTCTTCCTCATGTCCCAAATCTGGCTAGATAGGAGTACTCAAATCTCGTTGGTGTTGGGCAAGAGGATATAATGCTAATTTCTTGATTGCTTGGCCATTTGAAATTGTCATGTTACCTGATCTACAACTAATATTAGCATAAGTAGTGGCTAACCAAGGTCTTCCAAGGATAACTGGATAACCAAAAAAATTGACCTTAGGTGATAATATCAAGAAGTCAGCAGAATATTCCCAGGAATCCAATGTGACTACTATATCTTCTATTATGCCGTCTGGGGTGATAGTGGAACTGTCTGCAAGTTGTAAGATTGTTGGAGTCCTCAATCCCTCTATGCTCAACCTATGCATGGTATCCTTATTCATAACATTTATATCTGCTCCAAAATCTACTAGAGCATTTTTCATAGACTGGCCATTAATTATAATATCAACAACTGGGCTTCCAGGGTCAGAGTACTTTGGAATGACTATATTTTCCAACATAATATTTGCAAGTTAACCTATAACATATACTATTTTGGGATCCTTTTTTTTATGTCCAGGATTTTTGACGCATACTTCTTTAATGGCTTTCCCATAAAGAGGACCATCTTTGATAGCTTGAAATAGTGGAATCTGGATATGCATGTTTTTCAATTGGTCAAGGATATCAAATGGTGTTTCTTTCTAGGATATAGATTTGTCCATGCTAGGCCTTTATTGAAAGGGAGGATTAACTGAGGTGTGAACATCAGTTTGACTTGGTATATTAGTTGGCGGGAAAATATTTGGCAAAGTAGTTTCTGGAATTGGTGCTAATATTGCAGGAATGTCTAGAATTTCCATTATAACAGGAGGTTCTGGTGCAGGCAGGGTAGTACCAGATCTCAAGTGAATATTAGTTATCTCTACTATGTAGGCAGGGTACTACTGAGAATTAGTAACATACATTGGTTGTTGTTGTTTCTTGTTGTTAGGATTGGGTTGTGGTTGAGAAGGTAATTGGGCTGGCCTTGGAGTAGGACTTGTGGCTGTAAGAGGTGGCATTATTGTAGGTTGAGACACTGGGGTGGTAAGGGTGGATAAACAGGATTTTGATTAGGCCATTATTGAGGTCCTCTCCATTGGTTATATGGTTGCCAATTTCCTTGTGGTGGCTATCATTGATTTTGAGGCTGTGGCCATTGGGTTTGTTGTGGGTTAAGCCACTGGTTCTGCTGAGTATTAGGCTAGCCATTGTTCCAAGCAGGTTGGGAGTACCGAGAAGGATTTTGATAATTCTAGTTCTACCATTGATTATTATAAGGATTAGAAAATTGCAAAGGGTGGTGAGGCATACCTTGTCTTGAAGCCCATGGTCGATGTTGAGAAACAAAGAACACTTTCTTGTCATTTCCTTCTATTTTCATGTACTTAGTAGGAAGGTGTTGGTTCTCCAAATTTGCCACCAGCTTGCACCCATAATATTTCTTTTTCTTGCAAAAATGAGGGCAGTCCTAAGCTATCCGTGCTTCGACATTTGCATGCTTCTTCTTAGAAGTCATTATATCTAGTTGAGTAGCAACATCATTGATGATATCTTGCTTGAAATCTGACAACAGGTTTGAGATTTCTGGCTTAGAAATCCTCGAGCTATTTCCCTTAGCAAGTGTAGGCCGAAATCCTCTGCCCTTCTTTATGGTTGATCTTCAATAGTTGAGGCATATTTTCTCAAGATCATCCCAGGAAGATTGGGATATATCTCCTTCATCCATGAGGTCTAGTGCTTCCAGATAGTTATCATTTACTCCCCTCAAGAAAATGAGTTTTTGGGAATCCTCCTCCAGCACATGTGTGGATTTTGCTATAGGTTGTACAAGAAATGTGAAATGTAATCTTCCAGAGTTTGATCTTCCTTCTGTGACATTCAAAAAATGTCATCTCCTCTCAAGTAATCCCCCTTGGAGTACTCTTTGTATTTTTGTAGATACAAAGTATGCATCTCATCCCAATTGGTTGCTGCATTAGCCCCTAATCCCATGAACCATCGTAGGGCAGACTATTACAATGTTGTTGGAATAAACTTGAGCTTGTGGCCATCAGTGTTGTAGTCAAAGCTTCGACAAAGAATGTCAAACTCAAACATAAAGGTGTTAGGGTCTTCAGTTATTAGGCCATAGAACTTTGGAAGTGCAACAGTGGGTATGTTTTTGAGATTAGCATTATTGATAAGGCTAGGAAGAGGAAATGGGAAGATAGGTTGTGTCATTATTGGAGGTATTTTGAAATGGAGTTGCTACTGGAAAGTAACATTAGCCACATGAATATGAACGATCGGTGCACATTGGAGTGGAATTGTCAAGAAAACTGGCCAAAATTTCAGCAAAAGGTCAAAGGTCAACTGGATCAAAAGGCTCTTCTCCAAATGAAGATGCTGTAGGAAATTCAGGACTTGCGTCGACAAAAGGTAATTCAACTTCTTTAGATTCTTCGTTCAGATTAGAAGATTCTCTTGGAAGGAATATTCCATGTGCATTTTTTCTTCTTCCTCTTTGATGCATGCAAGTAATTACATAAACTTGTGAAGCAAGTTCAGGACTGCAAACTACTATCTAGAAAACAAGGAACTATCTAAAAATGAAGAATGACTCAATAAGGTCCTCAACTTGACACCATCCCCAGCAGCAGTGCCAAAAATGAACATCCCCACAATAGGTAATAATAATCATGCCAAAGCTTCTCCTAGGAATAGTGTATTCAACTAAGGATTATTTTCCCTACCATAAAGTACATTTGAATTGTCAACCCATGGATGTATACTTGAAATAGGACAACAAGATTTGTACACTAAGTCTCTCAAAGAGTCATATTAGTTAATTTGTAGGAAGGAAAAATACATGAAAGAGACTTATGCTATTTCTAAAAGAAAGTAAACACACACTACTTAATGAAATTAATGTTGACAACTGAAAGCTCAATTTAAACCTGTTCTATCAACCCAAAGCATTCACTATAATTATCCCTGCAAGTGCTGCAGGAGGAAACAATAAATTCTACTTAAAAATGCTAGAAATGCTGAAAGCAACTCTAACCTAGTCTAATCTAATCCACCTTCCAAGTGGGCCCCCTTGGTTGGCTTCTTCTAACTACTAACACAGATATAACTCAAAATCACCCCTTCATTATATTTCTAGAAAAACTGATTACACCATAGTGAAAACAATGCATGAAAACTAGAAAGAGTAACTTTGCTATTCAAATGCAACAATAGTATATTATCCAACTAACTATAATATAATAATCATATCCCTTTATAGAGATGATTGATATTTATTCAAAGCATAAAGATAAGGTCTGACTGATTCACACCATAGAAAAAGGAGAATGTAATAGCCCATGACAAAATATCATAAAGACTAGATATCTGCTTCAACAGAGTATTGAGCGTAGAGAAAATATAGCATAGATATGTTCCTATATTCCCTAAAATGATGGTTCCATCAATTTAATAGGCATGTATTGCGGTGTTATAACAATTCTCCTCATCACAATTGAGACTTTGTCGTTTCCTCATCAATATCGCCGATCCACTCTCAAGCCACTCCTCTTTCCCGGTAGGTTAGTAGCACATGTAGATATATATTCAAGTTAACTATTCAACTCAATCCAAATGTTAGAACACACATTCAAATAATTATATGAAATACTGTGATAGATATATAATGTTTAGCAAAATAAGTCACTACTATCTACCCATAGGCCTTGGTGGTCTTGACTGTACTTATAGCTTGATCACAAGTTTAAATACTGAAAAGTTCCACAAGTGTTTTAGAAATGTCTTAAAATGGAGTATAAAATCAACATAAAATAGAGACAAATTATTTCTCATCAATTGTGCACCATGACAATGTTGGATATGTGGATAAATGATACAACAAAATCTAGTCATAAACTCAATGTAGGGCAATTCACTCTCCGTCAATGATTTTTTTTTTGATTAATCTCATGTCTTAGTTTGGTATGTCTCATATTAAAATCTCTTCCACAAAAATAGCACAGAAAGATCAATATTATCAGTTTGCAATGTAAATTTATGCAAATCTCTACAATCAATGCATGCACTTTTTATACACTATACATTGAACTCATCTGAATCTTTTGACGTATCACATAAAATAGACTTCACAATTTTTTTCATACTTCCAGGGATGATATTATTCAGATTAAGTACTGCAATAGCTTTTTTATATGATTGCAAGTATAGATCAAACTCAACATGATTTCAACAACAATGAGTTCATGCAATTTATTTATGTGTAAAAAGCAAGGGTGCAACCTCTCAAACATTCTCTGAAATATTTTCACATCTGAAAATTCTTGCTTGAATGCTTCAAACAATTCACTTTCTGTTGTATCTACAAAAAATTTTGTAAGTGGAATTTTCATACTGGTCTCTTCATCTTTCATATGTATAGTGTCCCTTCTAATTGAAGAAACACAAGAGTGGCTGGTCCAATATTCAATGACCTGTCTTTTTACATCTTCAAAACTTCTATCATTTCAAGGAAGTATACAAATATTTACCTAATTATTTTCAATATTTTCATCTAACATATTTCTCCTCCTAATATATCTTTGAATAGTTCTTCTAGATACATTTAGTAATTCAAAAATTGCTTTAACTTGTTTTCTCTGTGACAACTTCTTACTAAAAATCGTATTCATCAACGCTCTACGTGTGCCACTTAAATCAGGTCCTTGACTTGTGCTATTAATAACATTCAATTTTTCTTGCAAATTTTCAACTATTATTTCTCTTACATCTGCTGATTTTTTTCTATTATCAACACCCAACAACTCCAAAACAAGGGTCAATTCTCTTTTACTGAATAACCTAACAAATAATTATGCTTTTCCAAATAGAGATTTGTTTTCAAAATATTCCTCCCAAATGTTTCTACAATGTAATTTAATTGTGCTTTCAGGTATCATCTGTTCAGATGAAATTTGACTGAAAAGAGAATCTTCATTCATCTCCATCAAATTTTTCATGCCGAAAGAAATGTTTGTAGCTTGACTACTACCAATTTATTCTTGTACTTGAGTTGCACCTTCTTGAACATCAACATTTTGTTCTTAAAGATCGACAGGTTGTTCTTGAACATCAATAGGTTCTATTCATTTTATTCCCCATTGTACAAACTAATGAGAGCTTCAATTCACTTGCATACAGAAAGCTAGATATACCCAATAAAAATATCATAAATAATATTTATAAGTTCATAAATTATCTCACTAATTTTTAAATTTTAAATTAAAAACAACAAAACCAACATACTAGGAAAAAATCTAGCCTTTTTCTGATTTCTTTGTATAATCACCTTTGAATGCAAATAATAATTGCTAAATTCTCCCCAAAAATTGATTTTATTTAAAAAATCAATTTAATATTTCACATTTTTTAAATTTGATTTAAAATTTGCAAAAAATACCTCTAAATATATGAGTTTTAAGGGGCATGGTCGCTCATGTGACCTCTATAGTCGACCTTGGGTTTCGGCTGGACCTTTTCTAGATGAACCATGTTTGGCTGAAACTTCTTGTGTGGCATCCTAAGTGGCAACAAAATAATAAAAAAATTAAGAATTGTAGAACTTCTGACTTCTTCAACTGATTTCTCCATCAAAACTCAACTTTCTAAAGAAACTAAAAATACCCTTTTGTAGAGCTTGGAGTCAAGAATATGCTCATATAATTTTTATAGTGTCTTTATTAGATATAATATATTATAATTATAAAATATATCAAGTACATATTTTAACATTCAAAAAGATGTTGATTTAGAAAAAGAAAAAAAATAGTAATTCATATAGAAAAAATTTAAAAAATTATATGGTTCATTAGAGGAGAGAGTCCTCTTCGAGAATGTATAATTTTTTTTTGATTGGTATAGATTTTATAGGGAAAATAAGGTGGGAGATGAAAACTGTTGATTTTAGGTAAGTCAGACTTTGAATTGTTATAATTGAGAAAATATATATACACTGAAAACCAACTTTTATTTTTCAATCACTGGTTATACATCTCATCTAAAATATATTTTTAAAGCTGAGGAAAAAAAGTTTATTTGTATATAGTGTTTTGGTGGGAGCTAGACCCCCTGATTTGTAGTATTTTTCGCAATTGAAAAATGAGCATTAAAAATTAAAAAAAACATATAAATGCTTATTCAAGTTTTTTTTTAAATAATAGGCATAAATGTTTATAATTTTACCCATATTCAGATGCAACTCAATCAGGTCATGTTATTTTATATCCATTTTGATATCTCAATTGTATAAGGGTAGTTAGCCCAATTGGGAGTGAGTTCACCAACAATAAGCCAATCTACAGTGAGCACAACAGGCAGTGAACCTTTGTAAAAATCACTTTAATTGGTGTCACCCTAACAGGTGTTTTATTTCATGAGAATTAGCTTCTCCATGATTTTTCTTAGTTTAGGTTTCGACGTAAATCTTGGTGTTCTTTGTTTTGATGTTTCTATGTTTCATGATTAATTTTACTATTAATGTTTAATGTGCTTAACTAATAGATCACAAGTTGTTATTATTGTTGTTTATTAGTTTACTGATAGAGAATTTTTTTTATAAAGTGTGTGCGAATAAATGATTCACCCCCCTCTCAGTTATTCAACTTGTTCAACAATTGGTATCAGAGCTTGGTCCCTTGCAGATAGAGCTTAACGGCTTGAGGGAGATCTTATTTACTTGAATAGATGGAAGGAATATTCTATCGTGAAGAATATTGGAAAACCATGATGAGTGATATTGAAGGTACTGAATCAGAAAATGAGGAGCTGAAAGGGAACCTGAAAGAGGAAAATACATGTATTGCAAAGATGAGAGATCATATAAGGAAGTTTAAACTAAGGAACAAGGAAGTTAGTCAAGAATTGAAGGAATCAAAGGACATAATTGTAGCTATGAAACAAGAACTAAGTAAATTGAAAGAATAAAAGGACAATGGTGAAAATATGGATCAAGAACTAAAAGAGAAGATAGCTAACCTTGCAAAAAAGATAGATGAAAAGGCTCGAAGGGAATATTGTATCAAATTTTAATTGAAATACAAATTGAAAATTTCTTGGTTAGCAAAAATTGAACTGGAAATGGCAATGGAAGAATGGAAAGAGACTGAAGAAATTTTTAAGGAAATTATCAGGAAGATTTCAGAACAAAATGAGAAGCTAGAATTAGAATTGAAGAATATGAGATCAGAAGTAAAGACATGTGAAATGAGTACTATCTTGGATCAATTACTATACATTCATAATGGACACAAGGATAAAGAAGGTCTAGGGTTTACTAGTGAATGTTCAAATCATAATTACAAAGGAAAAGAGAATATTATTGAAGATGATGCAAAGGTCGAAGTGACAAGTGAGGTCAAAAACTAGAACACACCTACAAGAAGACCTCCGGTAAGACAATCGAATGCTCAAAGGTACTTATATTTCAATGGTTGCTGTTATATTTCCAAAAATTTTGGTCATAAGGCAGATGATTGTAGGATGAGAAAGGAACAAAGGATTTAATGTTTTAATTGTCATAAGATTGGTCATAAAGAAAGTCAGTGCAAGATTCAAGTTTCAAATTAGGAAGAATTGAATGCGATAAACAATGTTTTTCATGGGAATTGTCACGTGTGTCACAAATTTGGTCACAAGGCTAGTCAGTATAGCTCTAAGGTTCAATCTATGAGATCTAATTCTAGTTGTTTCAAGTGTGAACAGATTGGTCATTACGCTAAATCATGCAGATTTGGAAGTGTTCCAGTGAATACTATAAATGATAATCATGTTGCAGGATCTAGTGGAGCTTAGAAAAAATATAGAATGGAGAAAAAAATCTGACGGTGTGGAAAGTTCAGTGGTATTGGATCTTGATACTAGCTCTTTCAACAATTGAACCAAATTCTTGGGCTCAAGAGGAGTATTAAATATGATATATTATACACTCCCTTTCCCTGAGGCAATTTACTAGTTGCAAGTAGCATTTCTTTGGTATGATGATTGGAAAAATAATTAATATAGTTAATGTTTGATTGATGTGATGTGTACAAAGCAGCTGAGTTGCGTTAGCCATATTTACATTTTGGTGGGAAATTTAATTATGTTGTTTTGTGGATTTAAAGGCATAATTCTTGAAACATTTGGTGTTGTAGCACGAAGAAAACTTGTGATTTTTAATAGCACTTGAGAGAAACATTTGTGAAGAGATCATGACACCTAAATATGTTGTTCAGGTCGGTGTGTGTAAGATATAAAAATGGGGTGTTTAGGAATTTAGGAATATGTAAGGTGTTGAAAGAGGATAAGGTGATTTGATTGTTAATTGTTGTTTGATTGGATTAAAGTGTGTTGAATTCCTTAACCCCACTT
>MU226273.1:14149-37052 GCA_018584345.1 Thuja plicata | reverse complement strand
AGAATAACAAGAAGGGAATCTTAAATTCTGTTAATTATATGTATAGAAATGATATATGACAGTAATTGAAGAAATAGGAGAAATGTACTAACCTTGAAATATTGCAGATCAAAGAATGTTGTTTTCTAAGGTCTGTAGACTATTTTTGGAAAAAATGACAGTTGATCCCGAACTGGGACGCAGAGACGAACAAAACCCATAAATATTTTTTCATTTCATTGTCGTCTTATGAAAAAGGTCAACCTTGACCCACAAATGTCAACCCTGACCCAATAATGTTGACCCTGACCTGCACAGGTCCAACAGAGAATCTGTTCGCGCCGTCTGAAAGAAATTCGAAAAGGGTATCTAGATCTGGTCTCAAATCTGCTGTTCTAAACCTATACCTGCAAGAAAAAGAGGATTGTTTGTTGTGGGGGAGGGGTTTTCCTTAGTCAAACCTTGATTTAGGAATTAACCTTGAAATCAATAAAGTACAAAATGCTAGCAAGTAGTAGAATTGAATCTAACAATGAAGCTATGATATTCAATATATATGTAATTGAAATTCAAATGTATGCAAGTATGTAAGTATGAAAGAAATGGACTTTAGAAACCATAAAACTCCATTATTTTATGCTTGAAATCCACTTTGAAGAGATGATGAAAGAGTCTTGAGGATGCACAAAGGATCTTGAAGGAAGATCACACCACCATGATGGCTAGATCTAGGGTTTGAATGATGAATCTTGAATGTTTGCACCTAATCCCTTCAAAGGCTTGAAAGCTTGAATCCTTGATCTTGAATGGAGAAATTGAATGCTTGAGAGGAATACTTGAAAACTTTGAAAGCTTGGAAATATGTAGAACAATGGATGCTTGAACTTTTTTCTTCTTGACAAAATCTTGATTAGAGCTTTTTTGCACTTAGAAGGCTTAGAGAAAATGAGAGGAGAAACTTCCTTTTATATGAAATTAGGGTACAATCTTCTAAGGGGGCTGACATAGGATAATTAAATTCCAATTAGACCCATGCCCCTAGAAAGGGACCTATATTAAATATAATTAGGAATCAACACTTCGAAACCCGAAACAGCCGACCCGAAAGTAGGAAAACTGAATTTTGGATGATCCCTAACAGCCGACAAGTTTCTAGTTTTGAAAAGGGGACCCTGGTCAGGGTTGAGGTCAACCCTGACCTAGGTCAGGGTCGAGGTCAACCCTGACCTAGGTCAAGGTTGAGTTCAACCTTGACCCAGGGGGCTAGAACCCCTGGAAGATATGCCAGGTGGGGTAGGAGGTGCCCGGAGAGGCCCAATCAAGGTCCTGAACAGGCACAGAAGCAGGAGATGATGCAAAAATGGGAGGATGATATGATGGAGGTCAAAAATGTCCCCTAAGGAGGGCTAAATGCTCTTAACATGGAAGTGATTCCATTTTAAGATGATACAGTGTGAAAAGAAGAGTGGGGAAAGAAATTAAGCGGAAGGAATTTGATCACATTCATATCAAGTAATTAGAGTTTGGTTTGCCCATGGAAGGAATGCAAATAGTTAGAAATCTTGGACTTGATATGTGGGGAGGATTTCCATGGTGTGACGATAGATATTTCATTATTTTTATGTTGAGTCGGTTTCATGGTCAAAACCTAGTGTTGGAAAGACCCTATAATGTAACAAAGAGATTAACTAGTCTGTGTATCATTGGCAAATTACCTGGAAATAATTTTCTCATCTATGAAGAGTTGGAGGACCTAACTATGATTGAAAGAGATCAAAGTGCATTTCAAAATCATACTATTGAAAATCCAATTGTAAGGTATGTTTCTCATGACATTTGTTACAAAATACAATTTTGTAATCATGATGGTTTGACTTCTGCTATGAATGTATATATGGCAGGCAAGATGATGGATGAGAACAATCAAATAAATTTGTATAAGAAACTGTTTGATAATCTAATGTTAAATGTGAAGATGTCAGTTGAATATGGTCACGGTTTTTTTTGGATCTTTTGTCATGTGCTTAGTGTTCTATTTCTTGAGGTCTTTGCCTTGCAAAGAAAATCTTGAGTGGAGTACCAAAATTCCTATCGGTAAATAGATTTATAGGTACTTGGATGAACTGGAGAATAAGGTAGAATCCCGTAAGGCATATTTAGTGTCTCTGTAAGAGAATCTTAGCTCTAGTTTGGCAGTTGTTGGTGTTGTATGATTAAGAAAAATTGAGGAAGGTCCCTCCTCAGGACAAAAGGGATTGGAAGTGGTTATCAGTGGTTCATCTTCTGAACCAAAAAAGTAAAGACTAGTGATAAAGGTAAAGAAGTTGTTACCATTTGTGAAAGTGAGGAAGAAGACATAAGAGATGAAAGGCAAAGAAGAAGAAGATGTTGATAAAGAAATAGATGTTGGAAAAGAAGAGAAAATTGTGCTATCTCCAATAATATCATAATTTATTTATCTTGATGTTGTTCAAGTCATGTTGGATAATGGTGAATATGAAAAAGTTGTTGGTCTATGGACTGAGTGCTCTTTGGTTGACAAGACCCTGGTATTGAAATTTCTGATTGATCATCTAATCAATATGATAATTGTGGTGTCTATTATATCTGGTATGTTACCAGATGATATGGTTAGAAAGGTTGAGAAAAATATATTGTAGTTTAGTGCTGATTATTGGAATGTGGAAAATAAAATTGAAAAGAAACATGCAAATGCAAAGCAAAAATTGTCTCAACTTACAAGTAAAACAAGAGCATGCATAGAGGAAATCACTAGCACTTAACGATACTATCTATGGTGGCCTACTATGGTTGATAACTCTAGAGGTCAACATGAGAAAATTGAAACATAGATGAATGAGATTGGAAAGACATATGATGTCTTCAAGGAAAGAGATGAGAGACAAAGAATCAGAGTTGGAGAGCTTCAGGTATAGATGTTGTTGCAGTAGAGACAAAGAGAGGACTTGATCAAGACTTTTTGGTTGATTGAAGATATGATTCAAGTCAAAATGGGACATGTTTCTAGAATCCTAACCAATGTAGAGGTGTATGAGAAATGGTTTCAGTCTTCATACTGGAGAAAGTCATTTGACAAACTAAACGAGTGTGACAGTTTTTGTGCTCACATGGAGGCACCAGTTGTTGAATGGAAGAAGGAGATTCCAATTTTATAGGAGAAGTACAATAATGTATTTTTGGTTAAAGCTATTGTTTTTACTTTGAGTAGCTTTCATTGGTTTCTTTTTCCCTTTTCCATTGTGGAAAAATGGGGGAGAGAAAATGACAAAATACATGTTGCATTTACTCAGTGGGAGTTTTTGGAATTTTGGAGTTTTACCATCAATGCCAAAGGGGGAAATTATTAGAATTATTGAGTTGTTGCTAGAATTTATTGTCATTGATGTCAAAAGCTCCATACCGACACTCTGGCGGTATTGGTTGGTTGTTGGTAGTTTTGGTTTTGTACCTATTGGTTATCAATTATACAACATAAACTTTGGTTATGCACAAAATAGATTTAGTATGAACACTTTTGGTGTTCCTAGTGTTGCTTGGACAATGTACACAATGTTCTTCTCATGGCTCATATGTTTCGGTGTAGTTGTGTGTTTTCGAAGTTTATTTCTATTAGTTTCTGGTGATTGCGTTGGTTACAATTTTTCTTTAGGTATCTAGGCAGTATTAAAGTTTATCAAATGTTTTTGGTATATCGGCTAGAGCGTATGATGAAGATTCTTCTATCGACGATTTTGGTTACTTCATGGTTCTATCTTTTGGTCTTGGTTGTGGTAGTTCTCAAAAAATGTAATATGTATAGTAAAATCTTATGAATGACCTATGTGTGGGTCATGGTGTAGCATGTGGATATATGTTCTTATGTTTGTCCTAGATTTAGGATTAATTGTATGCATTAAATGTAATTGAAATATCTTTTGTGTTGTGGATATCACATGTTTGGTGTGAGACAACATATGTATGATCATATACAGATGTAAATAAAGGAGAACCTTTTTGTATTTGAGTATGGTGGATGTGATGAAAATTATAGTGAGAAATGGTGGAAATGATGTATGTGAGAAACGATATCTAGGTATGTGCAGGATCATGGTATACCAAGATATGGCCTTAAGTGGCAATGAAAAATTAGAAAATCAGGGTTAGTCATCTTGACGTAAAAAGTTGAACATCTTATAAAACTTATGCGAAAAAGTTGTAAGAATATAATCTGTAGGAAATTGAATGTAGTTTCTAAAATACTAGCCCTTTTCTAAAAAATAATAATCTAATTATTGAAAACTTTAGATTTTAATGCAATACTCGAAAAGTTTAGGAAAAAGATAAAAAGTACATGTATGTCTGACCTCCTTAATCACAATCAAATGATGATATCTTTTCAAAATATTCTAGATATAATTAGTAGACCCATGCCCGGATGTGATACATATTTTTGTGTAATTTTTTCCCAAATAAATAATTAATTATGTGTTTTCTGCTACAACTTGTTCAGAATAAAAAAACTCCCGTGTCTGACTACCTTAACTAATTCTAAACTTAAAAAAAATTGATTTTTTTTTAATCTTATAGTAGGGGAAGCATATAATGTGACGCATGTTTTGAATTTCAAAAAGGTTGAACCATTTGAAAGTTAAAGTTGTTTTTCAATCAGTTTGTCAATTAGGACTTTAGAGGTAACTTAATTAGAAAATAATAAATAATTACTCACTGAACTCAAAATTTGACATCAATTATTTTGATGGAAAGCTGATAATATTTTTAAGAAACCCTTTTTGTTTCATCAATTTTGGGTTAAAAAAGGTTGTCAGCTACATGCTGAAGTCTAGAGATCAGAGGAAATATGGTGAACACATTTTTTGGGTTGACCATCCATGTTTGCATTGCAAAGCCAAAACCCGAGGCAAATACCAAGGAAAATCGGATATCCAAAATAATATCGCATATCCAATTTTATCGCATATCTTATATTTTTGCATATCCAGTATTATCGGATATGCAATATGTCACACCCAAATTCTGCTCACCATTTGGAATTTCAACATTTTCAATTTTCAACATTGTCATTTGAATGCTATTTTCAATTTTGATATTAGTTTTTTAGTTTAAATTATAGATTTCATTTTTTTATAATGTTAGTATTATATAAATACTAGATGATAATAGCATTAGTATTATATTATTATTATTTATATTAGTATAATAGTTGTATTACATTATATTAATATTAGTACGATATTTAGTAATATTAGTATTAATTTATTAATATTATTTATATTAGTATTATATAGTTATTATTATTTATATTACTATTGTATAATAGTATAATATTAGTATTATATTTATTAATATTTATATTATAACAATAATACCTAGGAGAGAGAGAGAGAGAGATTAGAACCATAAAGTGTGCCCTAAGGGGTCGTAATGTATTCTAAGGGGTCATAATGTGTTCTAAGGGGTTCTACGACCCCTTAGAACACACTTTATGGTTCAAATGTGTCTTAATTGGTCGTAATGGGTGTTAAGGGGTCCTAATACCCCTTATAGCCCATTATGACCCCTTTTGACACATTAGAACCATAAAGGTGCCCTAAGGGGTTGTAATGTGTTCTAAGGGGTCCTACGACCCTTTATGACACACTTTATGGTTCTAATGTGTCGTAATGGGTAAGAATTAATTTTAAGGGATCCCAATATGTCTTAGGACCCATTACGACCCATTATGACCCCTTTCAACACATTAGAACCATAAAGTATGTCCTGAGTGGTCGTAGAACCCCTTAGAACACATTATGACCCCTTAAGACACATCATATGGTTCTAATGTGTCTTTATTGGTTATAATGGGTCATAAGGGGTCCTTAGACCACTTAGGACTAATTAGGTCCTATTACAACCCATTACAACCCCTTTCGACACATTAGAACCATAAAGTGTTCCCTGAGGGGTCATAGGACCCCTTAGAACACATTACGACCCCTTAAGACACACCTTATGGTTATAATGTGTATTTATAGGTCAAAGTGGGTCATAAGGGGTCCCTATACCACTTAGGACCTATTAGGGTCCCTTACGACCCATTATGACCCCTTTCAACACATTAGAACTATAAAGTGTATCCTAAGCAGTTGTAGGATCCCTTAGAACATATTACGATCCCTTAAGATACACCTTATGGTTCTAATGTGTCTTAATGGGTCATAATTTTTTCTAAGGGGTTCTTAGAACACTTAAAGGTATTATGACCCACTATGACCCCTTTCAACACATTATAACCATACAAAGTGTGTCATAAGGGGTCGTATGACCCCTTAGATCACATTACAACCCCATAAGAAACACTTTATGGTTATAATGTGGCTTAATGTGTCATAATGGGTTGTAAAGGTTCATAATACCCCTTGAGACCCCTTACAATCTATTATTAACCCTTTCTACACATTAGAACCATAAAGTGTGCCCTAAGGGATCGTAATGTGTTCTAAGGGGTCCTACGACCCCTTATGACACACTTTATGGTTCTAATGTGTCTTAATGGGTAATAATTCATTATAAGGG
This sequence comes from Thuja plicata, assembly GCA_018584345.1. Classification (NCBI taxonomy): domain Eukaryota; kingdom Viridiplantae; phylum Streptophyta; class Pinopsida; order Cupressales; family Cupressaceae; genus Thuja; species Thuja plicata. The sequence continues at coordinate 30,497 of MU226273.1, read as the reverse complement.
ATCCTAATATGCCTTAGAACCCATTAAAATCCATTATGAGCCCTTTCTACACATTAGAACCATAAAGTGTGCCCTGAGGGGTGTCGTAAGACCCTTTAGAACACATTACAACCCCTTAAGACATGCCATATGGTTCTAATATGTCTTTATTGGTCATAATGGGTTGTAAGGGGTCCTAAGACCACTTAGAACCAACTAGTACCTCTTACAACCCATTATGACCCCTTTCGACACATTAGAACCATAAAGTGTTCCCTGAGGGGTCCTAGGACCCCTTAAAACATATTATGACCCCTTAAGGCACACCTTATGGTTCTGATGTGTCTTTATAGTTTATAATGGGCTATAAGGGGTCCTTAGACAACTTAGGACCCATTAGGGTCCCTTACGACCCATTACGACCCATTTTGACACATTAGAATTATAAAGTGTATCCGAAGGGGTCATAGGACCAATTAGAACACGTTACGACCCCTTAAGACACACCTTCTGGTTCTAATGTGTCTTCATGGGTCATAATGTGTCATAAGGGGTTCTTAGACCACTTATAGGTCCTATGACCCATTACATCCCATTATGACCCCTTTCGACACACTATAACCATAAAGTGTGTCCTAAGGGGTCGTATGACCCCTTAGATCACATTACAATCCCATCAGACACACTTTATAGTTCTGATGTGGTTAATGTTTCATAATGGGTTGTAAAGGGTCCTAATACCCCTTATAAACCCTTATAACCTATTATTAACCCTTTCAACACATTAGAACCATAAAGAGTTCCCTAAGGGGTTGTAATATGTTCTAAGGGGTCTTATGATCCCTTAAGACACACTTAATGGTTCTAATGTGTCTTAATGAATCCCAATTGGTTGTAAGACTGGTCCTAATATTTCTTAGGACCACTTACTACACATTAGAACCATAAAGAGTTCCCTAAGGGGTTGTAATATGTTCTAAGGGGTCTTATGATCCCTTAAGACACACTTAACGGTTCTAATGTGTCTTAATGGATCCCAATTGGTTGTAAGACTGGTCCTAATATTCCTTAGGACCACTTACTACCTATTATGACCCATTTAGAGACATTAGAACCATAAAGTGTTCCTTAAAGGGTCATAATGTGTTCTAAGGGGTCCTATGACCCCTTAGGAAACACTTTATGGTTCTAATGTGTTGAAAGGGGTCATAATGGGTCCTAATATGCCTTAGGACCCCTTAAAACCCATTATGACCCCTTTTGATACATTAGAACCATAATGTGTGCCCTAAGGGGTTGTAATGTGTTCTAAGGGGTCCTATGACCCCTTAGGACAAACTTTATGTTTCTAATGTGTCTTAATGGGTAAGAATTAATTATAAGCAATCCCAATATGCTTTAGGACCTTTTACAACCCATTATGACACCTTTCAACACATTAGAACCATAAATTGTGTCCTAAGGGGTCTTAGGACCCCTTAGAACACATTACGACCCCTTAAGACACACCATATGGTTTTAATGTGTCTTTATTGGTCATAATGGGTCGTAAGGGGTTCTTAGACCACTTAGGACTAGTTAGGACCTCTTACAACCCATTACGACCCTTTTCAACACATTAAAACCATAAAGTGTTCCCCGAGGGGTCATAAGACCCTTTATAACACATTATGACCCCTTCAGACACACCTTATAGTTCTAATGTGTCTTTATAGGTCATAATAGGTCATAAGGTGTCCTTAGACCACTTAGGACCCATTAAGGTCGCTTACAACCCATTACGACCCCTTTCGACATGTTAAAACTATAAAGTGTATCGTAAGACCCCTTAGAACATATTACAACCCCTTAAGACACACCTTATGATTATAATGTGTCTTAATGGGCCATAATGTGTTGTAAGGGGTTCTTAGACCACTTACAAGTCCTATGCCCCATTATGCCCCATTATGACCCCTTTCAACACATTATAACCATAAAGTGTGTCCTAAGGTGTCATATGAACCCTTAGATCACATTACAATCCTATAAGACACACTTTATGGTTCTAATGTGGCTTAATGTGTCATTATAGGTTGTAAAGGGTCCTAATACCCCTTAGGACCCCTTATGAACTATTATGAACCCTTTTGACACATTAGAACCATAAAGTGTTCCCTAAGGGGTTGTAATATATTCTAAGGGGTCCTATGACCCCTTAAGAGACACTTTATGGTTCTAATGTGTCTTAATGGATCACAATTGGGTGTGTGTGTGTGTGTGTGTGTGTGTGAGAGAGAGAGAGAGAGAGCAATATTATAATATTAATATTAATATTAATATTAATATTATAAAAATATATTATTAATATAATAAAAATGAAATCTATAATAATAATTAAAAACTAAAATAAAAATTGAAAATAACATGGAAATGAAAAATTCAAAATTGTAAAATTTGAGCGGGACATTTCGGATATCAGATAATATCAGATATCTGATATTATCGGATATCCAATTGGCTTGACTGACATCCGAAAGAAAATAATTATTCTTTGGGTCCCTCAATCTGAGAACCACATTTTTTGAAAAATATTACGGGATTAGAGATGTGGAAGACAAAAACAACTTGTTCAACCCCTTTTGTTGGAAATTTCTTGATTATCAAAAGTTTTGTGTCACCTTTTTGGTGTCACCAAGGGGAGTAGTAGTTGCTGAAATCATAAATGAAAGAGGAAGCTCAGAAATGAAGAGATTGCAATGTATAGAGAAGTGGATAGGGTTGCCCATCAGAACAAGAGACAAGGTACGTTAAATATTAATGAAGATGAGGCCATAGGCCCACCCTTAAATGCAGTTTCAAGTGAAGAAGAACATGAATTTGAAATGATTTATGACAATAATATAGAAAATGATAATATAGGGATTGAAGATGAAAATGTAGGATTTGAAAATGAACATGTAGATGTGGAAAATGGAAGTGTGGACATTGGCAATGACAATCCACTGATTTAATATGAAGGAATTGACAATGATAATTGTGCACAAGAACCAAATTAACATTACACATATGTAAATTATGTGAAAAATGAAGTCCCTTGTGAGGAAGGAAGAAAAACTTCAATTTTGAGATCTTCAAGAACATCAAAATGGTTACTTGAAATTGATGAGAACATAATGAGAAATATCGATGGAAAGAGATCACAAAGAACCGTTTGGTTGTGGGATTCAAGAATTTTTGATCAAATTTTTAGCCACAAGACATTGGTTGGGCAATGTCAAATATTTGTGCAATTGTTAAAGATGCAGACGATGAGACCTATACTAGTCAAATTGAAGATTAGCGTGAACAAGAAAAAGGAGAGGAATTCTATTATTGTGAGAAATCATTTTTGTGCTCTCAATTCCATTGGGAAGACTACCAAGGAAAAAAAGAGAGAGCTGCTAGGAGGATTATTACAACCTCCTTAGTAAGTCATCATTTATGAAAGGCTTGTTTGATGAGACAAAATTGTGTTGACTTGAACCTTAATCGTAAAACATTGGATAAAGCAGTTGCAAGAAGAGAAAGACTTGATGATCCTCTTCAAAATGATACATGGGCTTGTGGTGGGAGACTTCCACATTGTGATAAGAAGCTTACCGATGGTGTGGAGGATCAAATTCAACTATTTTGGAAATCTAACTCAAGAGTGTCACCAAATTTGAAAGTTGTCTTGAAGTTGAGAATTGGCATTCGAGACCGCACCCTGCATCCTAAACATTATTTGGAAGAAATCCAAATAATGTTCAAAAAAAATTCTGAGATACATCCAACATTGTGAATATCACAAAGAGATTTTGAAGCATTCAAGCCTTTTTTTCTATACCTCTTAAGATTCAAAATACTTATTGTTGCAAATATCATGTGGAGTTTTCAATGCACCATGAAATATTACGATCCCTTTCTTCTACTTTGCATACTAGTGAAATGTTGGAGGGCTGTGGTTGAAGTGCTCTTCCAAAATCATCAAGAGACTTGCTAGATCATTTTTATGTCCTAGAGATGATGGATGTTTCTTTTATAGACAAGATTTCTTAAATGACAAGTGCTCAGAATGTGGTGGGTTAGTGAAATTTTTTTAATATTTTCATGAGGGCTGCGAATGCAATTTTGGAAAGCCAATTGTCCAAAATAAGGTATAGGAAACATTAAATATACATTGAAAAGTGGAGGTGAAGGCTCTAGATGTGATTTGGTTACAAAAGAATGCAATGTAGCTGATTTTATTTCACATTTCAAGAAGAATATTTTTTACTAGTATGCAAGACATAGTCACAGGTCGTAGTGGTTGGATCAACAATTTAGGATGTGTAAGGACAATTTCTGATTGGCACTATTATATTGTTCATTGAATTTGCAGAGAACTATACACTGCAGCCCCAAAATGAGTTGCAAGATCGATATTACAATTCTATTCAGATTGCTAGTTTTGTGCACATACCATATATACATTCCCATGATAGTACAGAAGATGACCGGAAGATAATCAGAGAATACCATTTTTATATGAGAGATGATAGATCTCACTCTCATGAGTATGTCCAACATTTCTTTGTATAATTATTTTGAGTGGGTGCGGGAAAATGATATTTCTATGGATAGACATCTCATTTGGTTAGATAACTGCACATGTCAATTAAAAAATGCTTGTATATTTAAATGGTTGTGTAGAATGCATGTAGAGAGAGGTTTACTTCACATTTGGAGTTTTTTTTAGGCCAGACATGGAAAAGGGAAGCATGATGGATCAAGTACATGTGTAAAGAGAGCTCTACTTAAGGAGAAATTGAGGATTTTAGGTGGAGAAATCCTTGATGCTCATTCTATTGTTGATTGGTGTACTATAACATTGTCAAAGGGGGGACTCTTGATTCAACAGTGAGTAGATTCTTTTGGTTGGTTGCGATGGTCATAATAGGAGATAGGTTGGATTGTCAAACAGTGAAATATTCTTCAAAAATATATTCATTTTGATGCTCAAATGCTAGCACATGGACCATTTGGACATGAGAGTTGGCTTGTTTTTGTCCCAGGTGTCTTCAGTGTGATTGGGATCAGTGTGAATCAAGTGAGCGGGTAAATACATGTATTCCTAATTATCTAACATATTTATCTGTCACACTCTTTGTAATAAATGATGACATAGATTATTCACTTAACAATGAACATATTTAAGATCTTCTACAACCATGACATGTTTTTGCATTAGTTGCACCAAGGGGAATGACGAGAGATTAGATTACTAGTTAGCACATTATGTACGAGGAAAGCAGAAGCTTGCACAACCAATGACAGATGATGATATGTTCACATATCAAATAGGTTCACATGTTGTTGTGGGAACATGGTTGCACATGTACATGATTAGAAATAATGGAATTCCCGCGTTTGAAGACTATGAGAAGCACACAACCATTCTCATGTATTCACACCTTGTTATAGCAACCAATGTTAAGTTGTTGAAACATTAAGGAAAACCAAAGACAAAAGAAGTTTAGACTATTAGTACTGCTGATCATGAAGCAAGACTGAATACCCTCAAGAAGAGAGATGAACCTTCAAGCACCCTTCAGTAGGTAAGTGCAACTCACTGCAAGGTTTTCCATGTTCATTACGCTTACATGTTCAATACATTAATTTCAATTTTCTTCTTCATTTGTTTGAGCCAATAAACTTGTTATTGTATGTCGATTATAAGTGCATTTGGATACATATATGATAGATATAGAAGATTGAGGTGTGCATTTTATTAGCTCATAAAAAATGACTGTAAACTTCACTATGCATTAGCTAGTCATGTTGTTTGGCTCATTTAGTTACTTATACATTCATAATCTTTTTGTCAACCTATCAACTTCTTGTTTTCTCTATTAAATTTTCTTGTGCCTTCGGAATGGAGGGATTGGAGTGTAGATGTCATCGAGTACCATTTTTTAAACTTATACACTTTAGAAGTAGAAATCACAAACTTATTATATAGGATTTTTGATATATAGTTGTGTATCTAAGATTTGTAGCAATTATGTATCTCAGACTTTTGATAAAATTGATATATTTATTCATAATATGGTTGTATCAATGATATACAATGTATTTGTATGCAAGGTTGTGTGTACAATCAAGCTTGTACAATGATGAAATTCATGCAAGAATGCAAACATTTAACTTCGTTAAAAACTATTTGTGATATGGCCAAACATATCATTTTCATGCATTACAATTCAATTTTAATTTATGTCTATCCGATTATGTAACCATTTGACCTATTAATCCCTATTAGCCAAGGGTGGGTAAAAGAGGTCAAAATGGTTAATTAAGGTTGACCTAGCATAATAATGATGTATTTAGTTCATCTAAGTCACATGGGTCATGTTTGCAAAGTTATAAGTATCATTGACGTAAAACTTCTAAAAGTTGCATTGTTGCTCAGCCGAAAGATGCACCGAAAGTTTCTCGATTGTGCATCTTTAAAACTGTTCATCATGGGACCAAACCATCAACTCCATCAGCTTTTTTTGGCTGGGTAAATTCTATTGGAGAACTTTTTTTCACTCGCGTAGCATCAAGAATGTTCCGACACATGTCAGACCTAAGTGTTCCCAAGGTGCACTAAGCCAAATTGGGTAGAGATTTTTGGAGTGTGATATCTTGGAATTCATGAGGGATATCAGAGGTTTGTGAAGTGAAAAAGGACCATCTTTGGAATTCCTACAAGCACGTAGCTTAGTTTTTCGATATTTCACTTCATTTCCATTTGGCGACCCGATCTCAGTTGGTGGAAAAAGTTGCATTGTTGCTCAGTTTAAAGTTTCTTGATGGTGCATCTTGCAAACCATTCATCGTATGACCAAACTGTCAGCTCCATCAGCTCTGGTTGGATGGGTAAACACTATTGGAGACCTTTTTTCACTCCTGTAGCATCAAGAATGTTCCAGCGCATGTCAAACCTAAGTGTTCCCAAGGTGCACTAAGCCAAATTGAGCAGATATTTTTGGAGAGTGATATCTCAGACCTCGTGAGGGATATCAGAGATTCATGAAGTGCACAATGACCATATTGGGAAGGCCTACAAGCTTCTAGGTAAGTTTTTGGATATTTCACTTGGTTTCCATTTGGAGACCCGATCTCGGTTGGTGCAAAAAGTTGAATTGTTTCTCAGTTGAATGTTTCTCGATGGTGACTCTTTCAAACCATTTATTATGGGACCAAACCATCAACTCCATCGGCTCTTTTTGGCTAGGTAAATGCTAGTGGAGACCTTTTTTCACTTTCATATAATCAAGAACGTTCTGAGGCATGTCATACCTAAGTGTTCCCAAGGTGTACTAAGCCAAATTGGGTAGCAATTTTTGGAGAGTGATATCTCAGACCTCGTAAGGGATATCAAAGATCTATGAAGTACACAAGGACAATCTTGGGAATGCCTACAAGCACATAGCTCAATTTTTGGATATTCCACTTGGTTTCCATTTAGCAACCCGATCTTGGTTGGTGCAAAAAGTTGCATTGTTTCTCAGTTGAAAGTTTCTCAATGGTGGATCTTTCAAAGTGTTCAACCTAGGATGAAACATCTATTTTGTTATCTGCAATTGTCTAAGTGAACCCTAGTTACAACCCCATTCCTCCCATGGAGATGCAAAGAATGTTAGCGACTACCCCATACCTAAATTATCCCTAAGGTCTATTACACCTATTAGCCTAGTAGGGGTTACTGATGTAGAGAAACATTGAACACCAATGAACTCATAGGATCCAACTGATCCATCCATCCATTCATTATAGGAATAACTCAGTAGAGATAAAACAAGATCTCTAAACTTCTATGACTGTCACCTTACTACAGTAACCTCATGACAGTCAGAGGTGTATGATATTTAACATCATGACTTTGACCATCTCATGGAATTTATAATATTTTCTTACTCATAACTACCCAACTACCTTTTCAGACCAAACACCTACTTGTTACATTATTTTTGCAACTTTCACAAAATGTTGCACTTGACATCTTTGACAACTTTTTTATCTTGTACTCAAACTCATCAAAACTTCTTATGGACATTGTTAACGCATAATAGTGGACTATAAACAACCCTTTACAATGTTGGTACCCCTTCATGGGTTATTTTAAATTATTTTGACCATTTAACCAATGTAGCTCCTGAATGGACAAATAGGACATCTTTTACATATGAACTTACATCTTTGATCCAATGGACTCAAAATGACTTAAATACATCATAATGTTAGTAATAACTAAGAGGGGGGTGAATCAGTGGCCTCAATATTTTATTCAATTTAAACTTTAATCCACCAATCAATACTTCTCAAATTATTAAGTCCCTACAAGATGTATGCCTTCGAAATACTTGAAACAAATAACTGTCTGTCGGTTTACCTTGTCTGTCCTTATTCTCCTTGATAACCGATAAGTAGTATACCGATACTCAGTAAATATGCAGAGTATACCAATCAATCCATAAATGCTTATGTGAAATGTAAAACACTGAAGTAATAAACTATACACACATAGCACAAGGACTTTAACGTGGAAACCCTGTTAAGGGAAAAAACCATTGGGACCGGTACCCCAAATTTTCACTCTTCTAAAGTGATCCCTGTTAGGAGCCAACCCTGTTAAAGGTTACAAACACACTGTTAAGTGTGACCTTGTTAGAGAATTTTTATACATAGGTTGTCACTAAGTATCTGGCGTCTATGCTACCATCCTTGAATCAGTCTCTTGACTATCAATAGGCTTTATGCTAATCTTACTACCATCCTTGAATCAACCTCCTTCTTAGACTATTAATAGGCTTTAGGTAAGACCGATGCTACTATCATGAGTCAACCTTCTGGTAATCTGTTAGGATATACCTCAATTACAAAAGACTGTTAAGTCCTTCTCTATTAAGAGACTTAATGCTTCAATGGTTAAACTAAAACAAAATGACCTGTTTCTAATGCAACTGAATTGCAGATTTTCAAATCTATTTACTTACAATATCTTTCTGATCAATGTATCAATTCAATTCCTTTGTACTTAACTCTTTCTTCTTTGTGATTCTATTCTTTTCTGTTTGTTGGTGTCTATCGAATTCTTTAGCTCTCCCTTAGCTTGATTGATCAGGACTACATGAATTTTATCTTTCATCAGTTTCTCTTCAACATCTTCTATCAGTTCACTCCCCCATGTATCTGATTACTTCTGGGAATGAATTATGCTTTTCTCTTATATAGACATGATATTCCTTAATTCTAAGTTCTTTATTCTTGATTCTTGGCATGAAAAACAATCTAGCCAAGTTGATTTGCAGCTTTAACTCTTGATTTATCTCATAGTTATCTTCTTGCCAGTTGTACAAATCACTTGCCTAACTGTGGTCAAATAAAACAAATAAAACAACCACTTAAGTCTATCCTTTAGCTCTGCCAGCTAGACATTTTGTCATTTTCTGATCTCTCTGTTCTGTCAGTCAATTCTGTAGTTCGTCGCCAGTGACAACTACCAGTTCTTTCGGTGCAACTTCAGTTAGCTTTGGGATCTCCGTCCGTTGGGCATCATTGGATCTTGCTCGTCGGGAAACATTGGATCTTTCTTGTCAGGAAACACTATTTTTAGCTTGTCGGGCATCCTGTGATTCTTCTTTGTCGGGAAACACTGTCTTCTGCTCGTCGGGTATCACTGTGACTTTATCTCTGTCTTTACCGATGGTGTGCACTCCGCCGGTGTAGTCTGTCACTTGGTGAATACTTGACTTTTATGCATTTCTTAAAGCATAACCTTTATTCCATTGATTCTCTAAAGTCTTTGGCATTATGTATATGACCATACAGATGATATCAAGTTGACATCAATGACAATACAAACCATTAATTGATTTAATGTTTTGCATCATCTTCAACTTAATATAGTCAAACATTTAATTAGTTACATGTCATCACATAAGTGACCTTATTAAATCAAATTCATCACAATTGTTCACATTTTAACCTTTGAACTTCTGGTGTATATGTAACTTAGGTTCTCCTGCACCAGCTACCCTATAAGGAAGTTGAGTTAGGGTATGCAAATTATGAGTCTATTAGCCCAACTGTGGTCTGTTATGCCTATTAGCCTATTACTCTAGGGTTGGACAAAATATTTTGAGGGTAGTTGCTTTAGAAAAGATTAGGTCAATTACACATGACAACGCATGACAAATATATAATATGGAAATGAATATACATACATACATACAACGCATGACAAATATGTAACATGGAAAAAATACATACATACAACACATGACAAAGATATAATATGGAAATGAACATACATACATACAACACATGACAAAGATGTAATATGGAAATAATACATACATACAACACATGACAAAGATATAATATGAAAATGAACATACATACATAAATACAATACATCACAAATATATAATATGGAATAATACATACAGTACAACACATGGAAAAGATAAAATAACAAGAAATGAACACACACACACACACACACACACACACACACACACACACATATATGAATTTTTTTTGTACAAAATGTGGCACATGTCATCTCAAAATCTTTATGAATTCAACATATCTAGATACAATGTGGCATACCCCATCTAAAAATGTGCCAAATGGCATCTCAAAATAAGAAAACTAAAAATATTTTTAGGACATCCTATTATACTGATGGATCATCAAAATAGAGCCTCTTCAAAGTACTGTTTGGCTCTGATGGATCGTGCATGAACACAAAAGTGAAACCCTAAGTTAGATTACTTAATTTATATGGTTTCTAAAAATAAAATAAAAATTCAAAATCATAGCAAAAAATAATAAATAAATAAATTTTAAAATTGAACTCTCATGTACCTCGCCTCTTTGTCTCCTCATGCTATCGAAGTCCTAACATATGTCCTTGGTAGCAAAGGGACAATGCCACCAATATCGTCTCTGACCTATATATGTTTGCGAAAATGAGATTGATCTATGAGTTATACTATTTAATGTTAAATCCTTGGTAGAAAAATATATTTACAAAATAACTGAATTAACATTAAAACTTAGCTGTGTTGAACTTTCTTCAGGCTATGTCAGTTGGGTCATCAAAAATACAAAGCCTTGGCATTGTACCTCCCTCAAACTAGGGGTGACCTACAAAAGTCAAACAGATACTTTATACAACCATGAATTGATCACATATATACTTGATAGTAAAATACAAACAAATAAATTTAGATATATATGTACCGTGGGGCTATCACTGCGAATTGAGATGCCTGTGACTCTACCATGGAAAACCGATCTCATGAAACTGTCAGACACCACCCTCTGTCAAATAAACCATGTAAATTAAAAATGAGTATGCACAAGTGGCAAGTATACATATGCATAAACAATATAAAATAATTAATTACCTTCCCCTTGTCAATGCCCGATGCCTGAACCTCCTCACATTTCCTGGGCAGTGGAAGTTGGTAAAACCTGCATCAGTATGTAATAAGATGATCATAAAAATTAGAAAACACATGTATATACTATTATAAAAAGGAAACCAATGAGCACATTAAAATGTATTTACCATGGAAGTGTCAAGGCCAAATGAAATGGCCAAAAGCATGGACCCCTCCAACTATGCCATCTCCTCCTTTGTCATCAACTTAATATAAATGGAACACATAAAAATACATAAGTGGGAAATCATTATAAGTAAATTCTACTAAAAATATGAACGTTTAAAATTAAATAAAATGTGACAAGTTAACTGTTTACTCTTACCATAACAGTAGGAGCCCTTGGCTCTGCATGCCCCTCCTTGTCTCTCTAGTGAAAAATATATCCACGAGATTCTTCATTGCTTGTAATGTCCTATGTAGTATCGTCCACCTTGAAGACGTAGTCATATGCATCACTATCATTCATGGGACCCAAACACAAATTCTTGCACATAATGCAAGTATGGGGCACACAAAAATGTGATCTTGTGGAGGATGTGGCCAAAGGGGCAAAATCATCAGCACAAGGAGGAAACAGTGTTGCACTCTGCCTAACCAATAGATCACTCAAGGTGTGAATGACTCTAATATTTTGTGAGCCAACCTCAATAATAATATCATGATATTGCACTGTAGGAGGGGTGAAATATTGGAGGGGGGGTGGACGTATGTGTGGGATTTCACCCAGTGTGCCCATGGCCTGTCCTGAGGAGCGCCTAAGCCTACGCCTTAGTTCGGTCTCATGCTCTAATAGATTACCTTGTGACCAAGAACAAATTCTACATAGAATTTTCTTAAGAAATATAACGGGACATCAAAATTGTTGTGGGGTGGTCTATCAAAAACCATCCACCAACGGTCCCAAAAGTGGTCACGTATTGCATCATTTATGTACCATTTAATTGACAACTTGGGATTTTTAGGTTCAACTTTTAATCCAGTTTTGGGATCCACAAAAATGTTACATATTCCATTTTTTATTATAGTTAGGTTCATAACTTGATCATAATCAAGCCCATTGTCAAACTCAGCATGCATGGAATCACGCCAAAGAAGTGCAACATTATGTTGCTCTATAAGTTTAACCATATTTTCAATAATGGAGTTCAAGATGGAAAACATGGGGTGCAATGTGGGGATATTGGAATATGTAGTCTGAAAGCCTCTAATCCAATTTAGATTTTTTCCTATAAGATCCTCTAAAGGTCGAGGGTCTGGGATTGGTTGGTCTTCTGGAGGTGGGGTATTATTTTTAGGTGGTTGTGGGTTGTTTGGAGGTGGTGCTGGATTGTATGTGTGATCATTGGGAGGGTTTTGTGATTGGTTTGAGTCCATGTCTGATTACAATAAAAAAAATGTAATTATAAACAATTTAAAAAAATATAGACAAAATCAATTAAAACCTAGTTTTTATAAAAAAACTGCAAATTTCAATTAAAAAAAATTTAAAAATTGAACGTCCTATTCAAATTGGCAAGAAATATACAGTTTTGAAAATGTATAAGCGATCCCTTTTTGGATATGAGATAAAACCTGTTGCGTTTCATGATTTCACAATGAGAAATGAGAAACATAGCCCATGGGCTTAAATTAGTTTTACTCGCAAAAATTGGATATCCTATTACGCTTGTGCTTTGGATTTTGGTTTGGCCATGTGTACTGACACCCATGCCTACTAAAAATTCAACACACTTTTTAGTGCACTTTTGGATGAGTGAAAATGGCATTTTTTCACGTCGCTAGTTTTTGGCATACCATGATCTTGCACATACACATCTGAAGTGGCAAATTGATGATATGGACAAAGCTTACATATTGATAGCAATGGATCAGATAGTTGGTGATCTACAGTTGGTTGTGGTAATGAAGCTTAATTGTTGAATTGTTCATGTATATTCAGATGCATTTCAATCAGTTCATGTTTTGTTGTATCCATTTTGATATCTCAATTGTATAAGGGTAGTTAGCCCAACTAGCAGTGAGATGACCGACAATGAGCCAACCTACAGTGAGCACAAATGAAAGTGAGCCTTTGTAAAAATCACCTTAACCGGTGTCACCCTAATAGGTGTTTCATTTCATAAGAATTAGCTTCTCCGTAGTTTTCCCAGTTTGGGTTTCTATGAAAATCTTGATGTTCTTTGTGTTAGTGTTTCTGTGTTTCATGTTTACTTTTACTATGAATGTTTAATGTGCTTAACAAATATATTAGAGGTTGTTATCACTATTGTTTATTACTTTACCATCAAAGAAAATTTTTATAAAGCGTGTGGGAATAATTGAGTCAACCCCTCTCTCAGTTATTTGGCTTGTTCAATGCTAGCAAGTTGTGCTATGTTAGTCAACCTATCAAAACAAAGGGATCAGTCCTTAAGGAAAGCATTGTCTCCAAATGGATCTATAAAAGGAGGATGAGGCTAAGGATCCGTTGAATAATGTGTAGGGGCATGATAATATAAATATGAACACAAGGAAAGCATTGTATCCTTATCCATCTATCAAAAGAGATTGCATTGAATTGTTGTGTGTGTGCAAAATGTGAAATAAGGAGTGGAGTGTATTACCCCATGTTAAAGTGATGGTAAATGCCTTAACAAGAGAAATGGATTCAATGGAGCATACATGCACCCACAAGATACATTTTTACTATGAGATGCCCCCAAGAATGGACAATCCAAGGGAAATGAAACACATGAAAAAAGAGAGCACGAAAGAGATCTACTAACTTAGGGGTTAGTATGATCATATGATAACTCATGTATATCAAAATGAACTATCATCATTCCCCAAATGTAGTCAAACTATAAGAAAAATAGAAGAATAACACACAAGAGTTACGAAGAAGAGTCTTTTTGGCCCGACATTATGGATACTAAAAAGAATAGGTAGCTACCATTTTTTGTCATCCCCAATTAGACAACACAAAGGCATATTTAAAAACAATGGCACATGCACGAGATAACATGTAACAACATATAGAATAAGTGAGATACAGATAGAGGAATGCCAAAACTAGTCGATTCATTTATCACCTTCTGCCAGGGTATGTGCAGGATCATGGTATACCAAGCTATATATGGCCTTAAGTGGCAATGAAAAATCATAAAATCAGGGTTAGTCAACTTGATGTAAAACGTTGGACATCTTATAAACCTTATATGAAAAATTTGTAAGAATAGAATCTTTAGGAAATTGAATGTAGTTTCAAAGCTACTAGCCCTTTTCTAAATTTGTTTTAATCTAATTGTTGAAAATTTTATATTTCAATTTAGCAGTATGAAAATTTCAAGAAAAAGATAAAAAGTACATGTATGTCTGACCACCTTAATCACAATCAAATGATGACATATTTTCACAAGATTCTAGATATACGTAGTAGACTCATGCTCGGATGTGACACATAGTTTTGTGTAATTGTTTCTCAAATAAAAAATTAATTATGAATTTTCTACTATGACTTTTTAAGAATAATAAAACTCTCATGTCTGACCACCTTAACTAATCTAAACTTTACAAAGTTTAATTTTTTATTTTATTTTCTTATAGTAGGCGAAGCATAGAATGTGACCCATGTTTCAGATTTTAAAAAGGTTAAACCATTTGAAATTTATAGTTGTTTTTCAATTAGTTTGTCAATCAGGACTTTAGAGGTAACTCAAATAGAAAATAAGTAATAAATACTTCTTGTACTCAAAATTTGACAGCACTTATATTGATGGAAAGTTGACAATCTCTTTAAGAAAACC
Source organism: Thuja plicata (assembly GCA_018584345.1). Taxonomy (NCBI): domain Eukaryota; kingdom Viridiplantae; phylum Streptophyta; class Pinopsida; order Cupressales; family Cupressaceae; genus Thuja; species Thuja plicata. The sequence goes on along the minus strand of MU226273.1, from coordinate 15,250 downwards.
TTTTTGTTTCATCAATTTTGGGTGAAAACAAGGTCATCAACTAAATGGTCAAAGTCTAGAGATTAGAGGAAATATGATAAACACATTTTTGGGTTGATCATCCACATTTGGCATTGCAAAACAAAAACTTGAGGCAAATACCAAGGCTAATTAGATATGAAATAATATCGGATATGTGATATTATCAGATATGAGATATTAAATCGGATATGAGATATTAGATCAGATATGAGATATTATCGGATATCCAATATGTCCCGCCAAATTTTGCTTTCCATTTAAAATTTCAACATTTTAGTTTTTTAGTTTTTTATAGATTTAATATTTTATAATATTAATATTATACAAATACTAGATGATAATAGCATTAGTATTATATTATTATTATTTATATTAGTGTTAGTATGATATTTTGTAATATTAGTATTAATATATTATTATTATTTATATTAGTATTATATTATATATATTAGTATTAAATTATATAAATTTGTATTATATTATTATTATTATTATTTATTTTTTTATTGTATAATAGTATAATATTTATTATTATTTATATTATAATAATAATACCTAGGAGCTCTCTCTCCCTCTCTCTCTCCCTCTCTCTCCTAGGTATTATTATTATATTATTAATACTAATATTAATATCATAATAATAATATTATAAAAAATGAAATCTATAACAATAATAAAAAACTAAAATAAAAATTGAAAATAGCATGGAGTGAAAAAGTTCAAAATTGCATATGTTTAAATTTTTAATGGAAAACAAAATTTGGGTAGGATATATCGGATATCTGATATAAATTAGTTTTACTTGCAAAAATTTGGGGGGATAAATAAGTTTTATTCGAAAAAATCAGATATCTGATTTTTCATTTGGGCAGGATAAATAAGTTTTATTGGCAAAAATCAGATATCTGTCATGCCCAAAACTAGGGCAAAACACACATACAATTTTTTTTTTTAAATACGCAAGTGCAAACCACTAACAGGGATGTTTTGGAAGTAATGTATTATCACGGTAAGGGTTGTCTTCGATTTGCAAGGTATATGCATAAGTTGAATTAGATTGTTCTGGTAATCGCTTAATTT
>MU226273.1:0-11956 GCA_018584345.1 Thuja plicata | reverse complement strand
AATAAGCTCATACAAATAATCAAAATCACTAGAATGTGTTAGAATAATTGGGGGGGGGGGGTGGGTTAATTAGTTGGTTCTCAATTATCCTACAGTCTCAAATTCTCCTAGATGTATATAAAAAAAATTCCAAACATATAAATCAACTCGGTGAAATGTATACTGTAATTTCAAACTTTAGTCATATACCAAGTAGTAGTAGATCAATACTGTGATTAACCATTAATGTAGATAAAGTAATGTGTAAAGAAAAATAACAATTCACAACAATCATACACATTGACACTGTAAAATAGAAAATATGCATAGGGTTTAGAAAAATGGAGATTTTCTCATAGAAATGACCCTATGCACATATTATCCACCTTACATGTATTTGTAATTGATAAGGGGTGTAAATCTAGAAATGTTTGTAAAGGAAAATGGAATAAAGTACATACCTCTAAAAAAGAACCTACTGAAAACCTTGTTAGATGGTCTCAGAAACTGTTGATTTCCGCTTTCCTGAATCAAAACTGTGAGATATACAAAACCCATAAATCATTTTCCGATTTGGCTTAGTTCCAATTTTGACCCTAAAGTCAATGTCACCATTGACCCAGAATTTCTGATTCTGACCTAGGGCAGAATCGACCTCCAATTCCAACCTAGGGCAGAATCGACCTCTGATTCTGACCTAAAATATCTGACAGAAAATCAATTTCCAGATCCTGATAGTTTGTCGAAAAGGGTATCCGGATCTGCACTCCAATTCACTATTCCGAACCTGTCCCTGCAAGAAAAATGGTTTTTTTTTTGGGGGGCAGGGGTCTGCCTTGGTCAAACCCCAGTTTTGGAATTAACCTTATAATATAATTGAAATTGCATAAATAAACAAAGAAAATAGAGCTATTCACCTTGCTTATGTATAAGCCGTTGTGGCGGATTCGAATCCATGGACCCACAAGTATGTATGCACCAAATGGATGTAGAATGCATAATGTAGGATGTCTCAAATCAATTTCTTGTAGATATTCAACACCAATCTTGAATGGGTCTTTGGATAGGAAGAGGCTTGGAGGAATGTAGATGGAGAAATCTTCAACAAGAGGGCTCCATGGAGCTTGAATCCTTCAATGGCTACCAATGGATCTCCTTGATGAATTGAATGATTGCATGCTTGAGTACTTGAATTCCTGAGAGTTGATGATTGCTTTAATATATTCTTACTTCAAATCTTGCTTCTTAGCTTGCACTTAGATTTCACCTCTTGAGACTTAGAGAAAATGAGAGGAGAAGGCTTCCTTATATACCAATCTAGAGCACAATCTTCTAGATAGGCCTACATAGGAGAATTAAATTCCCATTAGAACTATATCCCTAGAAGTGGACCTATATTAAATATAATTTAATATTCATCATTTCAGAACCCAAAACAACTGACCCGAAAGTGGGAAATGAACTTTTTCGAAGCCGACATCCGGAAACCCCGAAAACTTGAAATATGGACCTTGGGTCAAAAAAAGATCAATTCTAACCTAGGACAAGGTCAAGGTCGACCTTGAACTAGGTCAAGGTTGAGGTCAACCTTGACCGAGAAAGGTCGATTTTGACACTGAGGTCAAAAATCTTAGTTTTTGTAGTTTAGGATGTTAGAAACAGGCCAAAGAAAAGTGGGAAATGGGGTAGAATAGGGGAGGAATCCAGATCCAAGTCAAATACCCATTAAAGGTGCTTAACATGACACCAAACCACTTACTCAGAAGGCTAAAGTAGTCCACAATGGAAGTCCTTTCATTTTCTGACTATACATTTAGTCCCCACTTTAGCAAGAGTATGGACTGGATGCAAACTCTTGGTAAAGGAGATCATGAAGATTAGATAATCTTATTGAAATCAAAAGGGAAAAAGGAATCCTTAAGCCCCTAGGGACTCAAGTCTTTGTAAACCCTAAGATTACGATAAGAGAGACATCACCAATCAAAGAGAAAGAGAGAGAGAGGAGTGGTTAGCTCACCCAGTAAGATGTGTGTATCTCACTGTGAACCAAAAAAAGGATAGGATGGCCCACCAAGAAAGCACTTGATAGTCACCCCATGAAGTTGTGCACCTTCTGGCGGCTTTGTGCATGTCTGTAGTGCATCTTTTGATGGCTTTTATAAAGTACCCATGGATCCATATCCTTATATCACCATGGAATAGATTTGTAAAATGCATATCTCTTCAGGATTTAGCAACTTATGTGCGTTACCTTCCAAGGATTTAGCATATTGAATTGTAATTGAATGCATATCTCTTTAGGATTTAGCAACTTATGTTCGTTACTTTTAGAGGATTTAGCATTCTGCAAAAAAAAAGGTTAGAACAAAAATGCATAATATAGAACGAGGGAGGCTATATATATGCCCCCTCCTTAAGATGGAAAAATACGTACTATTTTGACATGTTAAGGAAAGAAAATAATAAGGATAAAGCCTTCTTCAACATCAAGAAAATATCCATAGTCAACACCCATTCCAAGCAAAGAAGGTCACAACTCCTATGAGGCCATGGAAGGGACAAATGCAAAGAGATATCATGCAAGAAGTGAAAAAGTAACCCTTGTGAGGGATAGCACACTATACAATTTCCAAGGTGAGAGATTTTTCAACCACAAAAACCCAATTTCAAACAATGAAATAGGTTATGATCAAGGACATAGGTCCTCAATGTGAAATAAAACTTTCATGTATGATTGGATATCGCATAATAGATAGATACTGCTTAACCAAGGGAAAAGTGGATCCCGAAAAGATAGAAAAGAAGGAGATGACATCCTTGCCCCCCAAGCATAGGAACAAAGATGAAAGGGGACCTATTATATCACTCACAACACTATGCAAGACAATGAGACCCCAAGGATTAGGCTAACATTGTTTACATAATGTAGAGTTCCATAATAGGAACATAAATGTTATTTAGAGAAAACAAGATTGAAATACAACTCATTGCCACATGATAAATAAATAACATTACTATCAATGAGCTGCCTAATCTTATAATATAAATCTTGAAATTCATTAGTAGAGTGATCATGAAATCTATGATACAAAATAAAAGGAAGAGTCTTCAAGTGTGGACTATGTTTCTTTTTGTGTTTAGGTCTAGCAATTACCTTAGCACAAAGGAGTTTAGGAAAAAGAACTTCTTGGTCAAATTCCTTCACAGGTTCATCATATTTTGAAGTGTTATTTGAGATGTTGTTAACATTGATGTTTTGTTGAGGATTAAATCCTAATCCATAATAATTCTCATGCCCCCCATTCTGTAAGGGAATTTGAATTCCCTATTTATGCTTACCACATCCTTGACCATGGAATCCTTGTTTAACAAGTAAATGATAATCAGGACTATAACGAGAAGCCATATCAGAAGGATTCAATGGAACTTTAGTAGTCACTATTTCATCATTAGTAGGTTTGATAGATTCATAGTGGGTAGAAGCAATGTCAAAGTTATTACCAAGGGCATGAGAAGAAGAAGTAAAAGATCATTGTTAAAACTCTCTTTGTTGCTTCATAAAATCAAGATCAGAAACCTTACACTCTCCAATAAATGTAGGATTAAAATTTAAGGTTCCCCAACCATCTTTAGGAAGAGCATTAGAGGAAGAATGATTACTATTAGGAATAGAAATATTGTGGGTTTGAATATTCAAACAAGGATTTGGAACATCATCCGCATGAAGTGTATACACCATGTTGTTGTGAATAAAATTGACTTTACGGTGAAGGGTGGAAGGAACAACATGCATCTCATGCAACCAAGGTCTACCCAAAAGGAGGTTATAATTAAGAGGTCTAGGCATAACATGAAAAGGATTATTTAGGATATCCAGACCTACTTTGATAGGTAAGGTAATGATGCCCAAAGTATTCTTATCAATGTTATAAAATCCATGTATAGGACCATTATCAGGTTGAATAGTTGAAATATCAGCTTTAATCGCTTTGAATATGTCCATGATACAAATATTAAGAGAAAATAAATTATCAATCAAGGTCCTATGAATGGTACTCTTATAGATAGTAACAAAAACCATAAGAGCATCATATTGATTTTTTACTTCTTTAGAAGGTAAATCCTTTTGAGTAAATACAATGTCAGGAGGACCCGGGGTAGCATGCAGGCACTGTAAGAAGGCATTGATGTTCTCTTGATTAGGAGGTAGAGTGGGAAGAGTTGCTAGATATTTTTGCAAGGCTTCATGGTAGGTAGGTGAAGTTTGAAGAAGCTCCCATAAGGAAATCTTGGCAGGAGTATTGCACAATTTGTTTATCAAATCATACTCCTGGCTAGGAAGATGGGGTGGAGGAGGAAGAATGGGTTGCGAAGGTGGTAAAGAAGTAGGAACTACTGGATTAGGTTGAAGGTTATTCCTTTTATGATAGGTGTGACATATTGAATCTCGATCATTGACAGACTCTAAAGACTCCATAGGTTTACCTTTGATAGTAATGTGAGGACAACCTTTGATAGTCAACAAGGGTTTTGGATAAACCATGTTAGTTGTCTCAACACTACAAATAGATTCAAAAGAAGGAAGAAAAGAAGACATCCTAGGTGGAGATGAGGTAGGATCTTGATTCTCCATAAGATCATCACTAAGAGGGAAAGCATTAGGGGAATTCATATCATTCTCCGCTAATGCCTCATCATTGGAAGGAATCCCAAATGGAGGTAAGCATCTATAATGTTTTCTTTTTTCTCTAAAATGTCTGTATAAGGGGAGTGTGTTTTATAAAAAGAGTCACCATCATTTATGAATATGTCATTTATTAATAAATCACCCTCTTGTATCAAAGCTTCGTCACAAGGAGGGGATAAATCAATGTATTTATCCAAGGGTTCATCTCAAAAAGTAGAATCATCCACAATGGATTCATTAGGAAGAGAGTAATCAACATCCAAATCCAAAGGTTCATCCCAAATAGGATTATTATCATCCCTATCAATAAAGCACCTTGTAGGAGCACCATAAATCACTAAAGCTTGATCCCTAAAGGGGAAAGAAGGTAAATTATATTCTAAAGTAGGCTCATAGAAAATACATATATTAGGAGAAGAATTAACATCAATCCTCAACTCATCTCCATAAAGAGAAATATTAAAGTCATCTTCTTTCTCTAATATATCCTTATAAGGTAATACAAGAGAGGACAAAGCAACATCACACGAACTAAATGAAGTCTGTCTAGGTGTATCAATGTTGTAAATAATAGAACATGAAGGTAACCATGCAAACACCCTATGGTAAAGGTCAATCAAATATTTTGTAGAGGAGGATGAAATAGGAATAGGATCCATGGAGATCTTATTCGAACAATTTTCATCCTCACTTCCATGTACCTCATTAGGGGATCTATCCTCTTTCGTAACAAAAGCCTCATAAAAGTATTTAAAACAAAAATCATATATGTTGAGCACAAAATAACATTACAAGCATGAAACATGTAAATGTTTTTGTATTTTTAAAGAAATTTGTGATTTTTTTTTGTTTTTTGACATATCAATGCAAGAGTATAAAAGAAATATACTTTTAAATACATGTAAGATCTAACATAAGATGCAAATCTAACACCAAAAAGAAAGAGTTGTCTATCGCGGGTTCACCAAAATGTAAAATAGAAAATGTGGATAGGGTTTAGAACAATGGAGATTTGCAAATAGAAGTGACCCTATGCACATATTATCCACTCTACATTTAATTGTAATTGATAAGGGGTGTAAATATGGAAATGTTTGTAAAGGAAAATGGAATAAAATACATACGTTCAAAAAATAACCTTCTAAAAACCATGTCAGACGGTCTCTGAAATTGTTGATTTCTGCTTTCCTGAACCGAAACTATGAGATCTACAAAGCCTAGAAATCATTTTTTGATCTGGCTTAGTTTTGATTTTGACCCTCAAGTCAATGTCACCATTGATCTAAAATTTATGCTTCTGACCTAGGGAAGAATCAACCTCTAATTTCAACCTATGGAAGAATTGACCTCCGATTCTAACCTAAAATCTTTGATAGAAAATCTATTTCCAGATCCCGGTAGTTTGTTGAAAAGGGTATTCGGATATGCACTTCAATTCACTATTCTGAACCTGTCCCTACAAGAAAAATGGTTTGTTTTTTTGGGGGGGTTTGCCTTGGTCAAACCCCAGTTCTGGAATTAACCTTATAATATAATTGAAATTGCATAAATAAACAAAGCAAATAGAACAATTCAACTTTCTTATGTAGAAGCCCTTGTGGCGGATTCAAATCCATGGGTCCACAAGTATGTATGCACCAAATGGATGTAGAATGTAGAATGTAGGATGTCTCAAATCAATTTATTGAAGATCTTCAACACCAATCTTGAATGGATCTTTGGATAGGAAGAGGCTTGGAGGAATGTAGACAGAGAAATCTTCAACAAGAGGGCTCCATAGAGCTTGAATCCTTCAATGAATACCAATGGATCTCCTTGAAGAATTGAATTATTGAATTCTTGAGCGCTTGAATGCTTGAGAGTATATTATTGCTTAAAATCTTGCTTCTTAGCTTGCACTTAGATTTCACCTCTTGAGACTTAGAGAAAATGAGAGTAGAAGGCTTCCTTATATACCAATCTAGGGCACAATATTCTAGAGAGTCCTACATACGAGAATTAAATTACCATTAGACCTATATCCCTAGAAGTGGACCTATATTAAATATAATTTAAGAGTCATCATTTCAAAACCCAAAAAAACCAACGCAGGAATGGGAAATGAACTTTTCTGAAGCCCAACATCCGGAAACCCCAGAAACTTGAAACATGGACCTTGGGTCAGAAAAGGTCGATTCTAACCTAGATCAAGGTTGAGGTTGACCTTGACCTAGTTCAAGGTTGAGGTCGACCTTGACCTAGGTCAAGGTCGACCTTGACCCAGAAAGGTCAATTTTGATCCAGAGGTCAAAAATCTCAATTTTGTAGTTTAGGATGTCAGAAATAGGCCAGAGAGAAGTGGGAAATGGGGTAGAATAGGGGAGAAAGCTAGATCCAAGTCAAAGACCCATTCAAGGCACTTGACATGACCCCAAACCACTTACTGAGAAGGCTAAACCATTCCAAAATGGAAGTCCTTCCATTTTCTGACTATACAAACACATAGATTTTTAACGTGGAAACCTTGCTAAGGGAAAAAGCACCTGGGACTAGTAACCTAAAATATTTCACACTTCTGAAGTGAGCTTGATCAAGATCCAGCCTTGTTAAAGGTTATACTTCACATTGTTAAATGTGACCTGGTTAGAGGATTTAAAAATAACAATTCTCTCTTGACCAATCATTCACTATGGGGTCAACAAGAAAACACTCAACATTCATTAGAATGTCATAACAAAGACTTTCACATCCTACTCAGTTAAGAGATTTATCTGTAACAATGGTTAAACTGATATAATAATGATTTGATTCAAATACAACTCTGTTTGTAGATTTTTAGATCTATGCTAAGTACATAATACCTCTGATCAATTTGTTCACTTCAGTTCATCTGATTCTTCTTACTCTATTCTGCTCAGTTAATGCTCTTTCCTCTGTCGCATGGTGATGTCTATAGAAAATCTTTATTCTATCTTTAATTAGTTTGATCAGTCATGCATAAAATTTGCATGTGTGTGCATCATAGAATCATGTATGATTCATAATGAATCTCATGTCTCTTACATAGACATCATAACTCATTTAATTCCCATCCTTTAGATTTTTTTACTTAATCTCCATCATTGGTTTTGCCATTTAAACCTTCCTCGATAGTTGTGTTAAAAACACATTTCAATCTTCATTGTCTGGTATTCCTTAAATTTTCATAATCGTTTGATCATCATAACAAACCTTATCATTTACCTCAGGATCATCAATTGACAGCTTATCATTCTCCTCGAACTCCATTGGATTTAAGTGCTTGGTCAATACCGTGATGTGTTAGTGAACCCTAGCTCAGTTATCACTATACTTGGTATACACTATATTTACTCAGTGTTCACTGTTCCTTGGTGTATACAAAACTCTTCAATTACTGACCACATAAAATTTGATTATTCCAGATCGTCAAACCATAATAGATGTTTGTTACCATAATGATACTCAGATAAGTTGACATCAATGACAGTACATTAATTGATTAATGTCTATCATCATATCTGTAATTTGGTTGACTATCAACAAAATAACTTCAAGCATACAATCAATTATAGTTCATCAATATCTCCCTTTGGAATTGATGGCAACACACTATGAAATATGCAATATAAAAATGCCATAGAATACCAAAATTTCATTCTACAACTATAAAATTATGTAGCTCTCCCTAGCTTGAGTATATAAAATGTTTCAGCATTGAAAACTCACCATGTAGACTCTCCCTACAGATTTGACTCTTCTGTTCTTGAATCTCTCTATAGATAGATATGCCATTTCTCTCCCTTTATCTATATAATCTTCTTTCCCTTTAGTGGATAGATATTTCATTCAATCTTCTCTCCCTTTGAAAATAATGCCAAAAATAAATATATGACTCTCTATTAGCCAAAACAAATCTTTGGTTTTCGGTGTAGTAGAGTAAGTACCTTGCAATGTATTAATATTTCTTTGTTAGTCCAGTTCAGCTTTGCATCAACATGATTGATATTCCGACTACATGCAGGTTGATGCAACCTCCTATCCAGCTTAGTAACTGATAGAAAAGGGATGAACCCCTAGTCTACCCCTCAAGTACTTAAATGTATCCTTTGGTAAGGGTTTAGTGAATATGTCTAGAAGTTGTTATTTGGATTGTACATATTCCAGTATAACTTGTTTCTCTTGTACTTGTTCCCTCAAGTAGTGATATTTGATAGATATATGCTTTGTTTTTTCATGCATCACAAGGTTCTTTGAAATATTTTTTGCACTAGTATTATCACTGGGTTAGTGATCTCTTCATTCATACCTTTCAAAATTTGTTTTATCCATGCAATGTTTGAACAGTTTGCAATAGTAGCAACATATTCTGCTTCTGCAGTTGACCGAGATATGCATCCTTGCTCTTTACTTATCCAAGTAAATAATCCTTCTCCTATAAAGAATGCTTCAAAATTAGTTCTCTTTCTATCATCAATTTTCCTAGCCCAATTAGCATCTGTGTAAACTTTCATTTCAAACTTGCCTTCCCTTTTGTACCATATTCCATAATCTTTAGTGTTCTTCAGATATCTAAAAATTCTCTTTACAAAAGTCATATATGATTCTCCAGGATTAGCAAAAAATCTTGCAACAATTCCAACTGCGTGTGCTATGTCTGGTCTTGTGTGTACAACACACATAAACTTTCCAATCATAGATCTGTACAAAGTCTAATTTACCTCAGGTGTCTTATCTTCTTTTGTCAATTTGCATTGTGTCACCATAGGTGTTCCGACTGGTTTTGATTCTTCTATTATGAATGTCTTCAGTACTTCCTTGATGTATTTTGACTGACGAATGTAGATGCCTTCAGCCTATTGTAAAAATTGCAAGCCAAGAAAAAATTTGATCTCTCCAAACATTGACATTTCAAATTCTTTCCTCATTTCATCAGCAAATGATGTGCATAGGTTATCATTTCTTCCAAATATAATATCATCAACAAAAATTTCAGCAATAAGGGCCTTATCATCATTTCCTCCTTTCAAATACAAATTGTTGTTATCACTTGTTCTAATAAATCCAACGCTAATAAGATAGGAATGTAGTCTTTCAAACCATGCTCTCGGTGCTTGTTTGAAACCATAAAACACTTTGTGTAATTTACATACCATGTTTGTCTGATCAGGATCAATAAATCCTTCAGGTTGTTCAATGTATACCTCTTCTTCTAGTATTCCATTAAAAAATGTAGACTTAATATCCATCTGATATACTTTGAATCCTTTATATGAAGCATATGCAAGTAATATTCTAACTCCTTAAAGTCTAGCAATGGGTGCAAAAGTTTCTCCATAGTCAATACCTTCTTCTTGTGCATACCCTTTGCATACTAATCTTGCTTTATTTATGGTTACATCTCCATTCTCATTCAATTTGTTTTTGAATATCCATTTGGTGCCAATGACATTCTTATCACTCGGTCTCAGTACTAATGTCCATGTTTTGTTTTTTTGTATCTGCTCAATTTCCTCATTCATTGCAATAATCCATTCTTCATTTCCAAGTGCATCTCTAACATTTTTAGGTTCAAATTCAAAAATCAAATATGTGTTGTCTTTCAACTTACTTCATTTCATAATGCCAGCTCTTTTATCTCCAATAATCTGATTCTTTGGATGATGTCTTATTACATAATTTGCAAGTACATGCTCAATTCTTTGCTCTTCATTGTGTTCTCTAGTAGGTTCATTGTGTTCTTGATCATGATCTTCAGTTGCAACATTTTCTTGATTCTCAGTTGGTGCCTCATTTTGCTCGATAACATTACCCTGTTGCATAGTAACATTAGGTGTCTACGTGGGCAAAGTTTCTGGTTCTTCAATGTAGATAAATCTACTGTAATCGTTTGGTTCTTTTGTGCTTTCCTTGTCATTCTTCTAAGCAAATTCATCAACTCTTACATTTTCACTTTCAATGATCTTGTTAGAAGTCTTGTTCAAACATTTATAAGCTTTTCTCTTAGTAGAATATCCAAGAATTATTCCTTCATCACTTTTTGTATCAAATTTTCCATTTCTACCATCTTTCAGAATATAACAATGACTTCCAAATATTCTAAAATAGCTCACATTAGGTGTATAACCATACCATAATTCATAAGGTGTCTTGTTTGTATCTTTCATCTGTTGTACTCAGTTTAGTGTGTATACAACAGTACTAACAACTTCTCTCTAGTATATTTGTGCAACATTCTTTTCAAACATCAGTGTTCTAGCACAATCCACAATTGATCTATTTCTCCTTTCAACAATTCTATTATGCTGTGGTGTCCTCATTGAAGAAACCTATCTCTTAATTCCATACTCATTACAAAATTTAGTGAGCTCATCAGAAATAAATTCACCTCCTCTATCATATCTCAAACACTTAATTTCTCTACTAGTTTCTTTTTCCACTTAATATTTGTACCATTTAAACATCTTAAATGCTTAAGATTTTTCTTATAGGAACATGACAGTCATCATTCTAGAGTAATCATCAACAAATAAAACAAAGTATCTGTCCCCATAATAACTCTGTGTTCTCATTGGTCCACATAAGTCTGTATGAACTATCTCCAAAATATCATTAGATGAAAAATTCTTCCTCTTAAAACTAGATTTTGACATTTTTCCCATTTGACAATTCTTGCACATTACATGGTCAGGTTTAGATAAGCTTGGTAAGCCTCTAACCTTTCTTTTCTTACTAATATTAACCATGTTGTCAAAATTTACATGACAAATACTTTTATTCCACAACCATACATCTTCATTCTTAGCCATCAAACAAGTAGTTTCAATAGTGTCAAGATAGAATAGATTACCTTTTGATTGTTCACTAGTGCCGATCAAATTTCCTGTTCTATCATAGATTCTATATTTTCTATTTTCAAATGCAACTCGGTGACCTGTGTTATTCAGCTGTGAAACACAAAAGATTATAATTAAGTCCTTTCATCCAATATGCATTCTCACATTTGATTTGATTGTTCAACATTATAGTAACTTTTCCTTTCACTTGACAAGGTGTATCATTTTCCATTATAACAGATCCACCATTATAATGCTCAAGAAATTCAAAATTTTCTTTATATCCAGTCATATATGTGTGCAACCACTATCAATAACCCAAATTTCATGCTTACTAATTTTAGAAATAATTTTTGTTTCAACATACCTTTCCTCTTCTTTTGAATCTTCTTTCAAAGCTATAAACATTGACGCAATATCTTCATCAGTGTCAGACTCAATGTCATTATCTTTATCT
>MU226272.1:7283785-7319436 GCA_018584345.1 Thuja plicata | reverse complement strand
GAAATTATTTGCAAGTCCAAAGTGCATGACCAAAAATTCATAGTGCCCATGGCAAGTCTTCAATACATTCTGTGTGTATCCTTAAATCTCATCATGATATATTAGTAGCCAAATATCAAGTCAATCATAGACAATATCTTCTCCATGCAACATATTAAAGTCATTCAGCTCAGAAATAGGAAGTTGGTTCATTGTAGTTTTCTTGTTTAGGCACAAATATCAAAGCATACATTGATAAAAACTTCATCCCCAATCTGATAGAGAAGAAAATGGGCTCTTGCTTGGCATAATGTGTCCCATGCCAAGTAGTACTTATACCACCTTTAGAACATCATCTTTAAACAACTTGGTGTGTCAATAAAGACTAGCTGCGACAGGATTTGTACCCTCCAACTATATGATATTACACCCTACCCATAATGGGAGAAAAGTCCTTAGGAAGGTCACTAAATATCACTTCGTACTACAATAATATCTATTGTACTAGATAGATATACACTGGTTTTCCTGCACACAGTGAATTATAGAAGCCCCTTAAGGTATGACACTGGATACATAACATGGAATATCTGTTTGATTTTCCTTTTCTCTTATCAGCTGATACAATAGAGCACTTAGGCACCTGGAATCCTATTATTTTAATATCTTTGCAAGCCTGCATGAATTTCAAATACAACTCCTTACATTCCATGTGAATTTAATAGACCAAATAGCCATCATATATCCAATATGACACAGACACTTCCTAAGGATAATTTATTAATTAAGAAAGGCCAACAGATTAGATCCCATCATGAAATATGTACCCTCCAGGCTAGTCCACCTGCACTGCTAAGTTTAGAGTCAATTGAATAGTGAGTGCTACCTAGATTAGTAAACACTACAATTGTTTCCTTTTTCAAAGTAGAGGTTAATATGTATCTCTAATGACAGGCAAAGATGCATTAGGCTAGTTGGTATCTCTTCTCATGGTAGCCTCTGTAAAGATGGCATTTCTAGATAAATATATACTTGTTAGGCATTAGATAAATTTCCAAAATATCATCATTATCCCCTATCATAGGTTGATATGGCTCAATTTGAGCATGTTGTAACACTTATCCTCCTTCGTACCCTCCTACTAGACTGCCAATATCTTGGGAAACAAAATGGAGGCATTACACTGTTATACTCAGAAAGAGAGGTGAGTTGTTCATGGAGACATGGCAGGATCTAAAGCACAATGTGGCACATCAACATGGAATAAAGGAGGATATGCAAAAGTTTACCTGACATCTTCTATTGTCTGGTGGAAGTTTTGGTCCATTTAGAATCAAAGAAAACAACTTTTAACTTTCAGAAGTCCCTTCCATATGATGAAATGCCAGAGTACACATTAGAATACAACATACAAACTCTTGGAACAAGGGACCATAAATTTATAACAAAACCTTCTATAGGAATACAATTTTCTGTAACAGATTTTAGTTATAAGATTTTGTTCATTCTGACCATTCTAGGAATGTCATATCTAGTTTAAAGAATGTTTGTTCTTATGTCTAGGAAAGATCTAGTTCTTATTATATTTGCATTTTTAGAATTGAAATTATGTGATCATGGAGTTCTTAGAGTAAAATGTAATACTAATGTCTTTAGCTACATTTTTAAAAATATGTGTTCCAATTACATGTCTTGTTAAATGAGAAAATCAAGTTCCATTGTTGTGTTATACACGTTTAGAAGAAAATTCAATAAATGAATGCAATTTTTCCTTGTTGAGGGGGGGGTCATGTTCTTATGATAATGAGACCAATGGCGACAGGAAGGTTCCCTTAAGGTACACACATCTTCAGAAAGAATGGGTACCCAAGGAACTACCTCCAGTTAACATTGATTTTTTTGTTAATGAAAGGATATATTGCATAGCTCCATATTCATTACATGGTTTGGGATTATTTTCCATGGATGGCATAAAGGTCAGTTATAATCAAGTTGTTGAATTGATGGAGTATGTAGGACCTTGTTACAATTACAATAACTAGATGCGGATTGTGCAATATAAAAAAAGTATGCGTAGTATGCATTGTCAGAAAATTATATACAATGCAAAGAAAATGATCAAACTAAAAGGCTTTCTATGTATATTGATAGAAGGCCAAAAGAAACAGGGAATATTGTAGGTTTTATAAATAGTTCTCGACCTCTGTCAACTAATAAGCTGCCAAATTGTATATTCGAGGCACGTGAGGGATATCGTGTATTTGTATGTGTGATAAATTCAATAAGTGCAGGGGAAGAGCTTCTGATAGATTACAATTTGAATCATGTAGATACAAAAAAAATCCCTATCATGGGACTGGTAAGTATAACATTTAAACCAATTGCTTCCGATTAATATTGTTTTACTAATAAATTTTTACTTTCTTGTTAGCGTTGATCAATCTGCTCATGATGAGTACATACATGCTGCTTGGTTTTGTCATTTTCATCAGTATATTATATTTTGAAGGTAAATTACTAGGTCGTGGTGTGCCAAATATATTTAGTGAATTAACCAGTCAAACAAATTAATTGATATATCGATACACACATAGATTGAACTCAACATGTCATTGGGGTATATGTGGTTTATCTTAAGAAGGAATTGTGGTGTGATGCCATGGAATCTAAAATTTTGTTTGGAGAGTTTATTTGTATGCATATATTGTAACAAAATTTGTCTCCTTCCTAACATGGTCATGATGGCATTCAAGAAACTTGCAAAATGGGCTTGAAGAGTGGGGGATTGTCTTCCTTAATGTTGAAGGAAGCAAACATTGAATCTTAGCATGGGTAAAATGGCTCTATTGACAAACTAAGATGTGGATGAGAATTCAATGATGTTTTTAATTGTTCGAACATGTGATCCCATCTCTTATTTATTTTGGATTCCTCTTTGATACCCTCCCAATTAGGTGGCACAAAAACCTACTTTAAGGCCCTTGTCCGTATCTACTTTCCATAGGCCTTCCAAAGAGTATACTAAAAAAGATAGTTTTCTCTACTTTTCAAGTCTAGCATTAATTTTTGTCATACATGGTTGTGATAATGTTATGTTACATCGTTACCAAAGTTCCTTGGAGGTATTGGTTGGGGCTAGGTATAGCCTTGACTTTGGACTTGTGGATGGTTGTTTGTTTAAATTTATTAATAAAACAATATTAGAATAGCTTTGACCCCTCTCCCTCCAAATGGAGAGAGAAAAGACCTCGAGAGTAAGGAAAGAACAGGTATGCCCCCCACAAGATGAAGCCTCCCACACTCCCAACAAAGTTAACAAATAAGAATACTTTCTTTACGTGAAGGTTTTGGTAAAAATATTGGCAACTTGCTTGGATGTTGGGCAATAGTAGACTGATGACTTGTCCATGAATGAGTTCCCTAATGTAGTGTATCTGGATGTCAATATGCTTGTTCCTTTGATGATGGATTGGGATACATGAGATTTGAGTAGCACATTGATTGTCTCAAAATATGATTGATGGTTGTTTAGATTGAATACCAAACTCAATGAGAAAATTCTAAAACCAAATAGCCTCAGTTTTGGTACTCAGCTTCAATATAAGATGGACCAATAACAAATTGCTTCTTGCTCTCTAACAAACAATTATTGAACCAAGTGAGAAGCTATAAGTTGAAGTCATGAACTTATAGCTTCTCACTTGGTTCAAGACTTGTTTGTTAGAGAGTAAGAAGCAAATTTTTATCGGTCCATCTTCTATTGAAGCCGAGTACCAAAACTGAGGCTATTTGGTTTTAGAATTTGCTTTTTTTAAATTCAATTTTTGTCAAAATTTTGACATTCATTGGTCTAAACAAAAAGAGTTTGGTCAAAAAGTTTTGACCATTATGTGTCAAAAAGCTTATGTCATGGGTTTGGCATCCTGGTCGAAATAGAAAGAGTTTGGTCAAAATATTTTAACCATTCTGTGTCGAAAGCTTGCGTCATGGGTTTGGCATCCTGGTCAAAACAGAAAGCATTTGGTCAAAATGTTTCAACCATTCTATGTTGAAAATTTTCAAACATTTTGAATAGATTTGGTCGAAACATTTCGATCAAACATGATCAAAACTTTTTGAACATTCTGACTAAATTTGGTCGAAACCTTTTGAACATTTCAACAAATAATGTGTGTGTTTGAATATGCTAATTTTGACCAAGTTTGTGTAGAAATTTTGAAGTTAACAAGAGTGTGTCGATCTTTTGATGATATAAATAGCGACAAAGCAATTTGTGGGTCTTTCAACCAATCTGCGTAGATAATTCGGCCAATTTTCATTAAAAATAGGGGCCAATTTTACTAGTGGCAGAGGAAAAAGATGATGAAATACTCATTGGATCCATGGGCGGCATAGACATAATTGAGCTGTCGAAAAAATCATTGGAGAGTATCAAGTGAAAACATAAATAAAAAAATAGAGTTAAAACATAATAAAATGATTATAATTGGACTCCTCATGCATACCTTGAATTCTCTCATAGGTCAAGAGTGCATTTGAGAAGGTCAGGCTTTACTGGTAGGTCGATAATTCTCATTCTCATGAGGGGATTAATTGTCTTCAAACGGGTCTTGATGTGGGTATGAAATTAACCACTCTCAAATCTAGACTCCTCGTCCATACCTTGTGTAGGTTTTGAGTAGGCGATCCTTGGAAAATTAGGCCTTGGTCATCCACTTGCATGTGTTATGATTTTGGACTTTCTCTCCTATGATCTCATTATGTGGATTGCATACTTGTGCATCGTGTATTTATAATCATATTACATGGTTGGATTTGGAGTGCTTGGGCCATATGGTTATCTCCATGAACATAATGGGATGGTCCTAAGGGTATCTCATGGTCGGGTGGTGTGACCAACCGCCATTGGGGATCGGTGTACAAGTATTGAGTGATCCCAGAATGTTCTTCCTCTTCATATATTTATAAAAAAATCATATATACTCATACTCCTTGTACTATGTACCTTCCTAAAAGGTTAGCACCTATAATTGGATTCTCAATTAAGCCCCATTTTCATGATTTTGAGATTTAGTTCCCATTGTGCTTGATCCTATTTACCTATCTCCACTTATTCCAACATCTTCTCTATCTCCTCGACCCCACATTTCAATTTGGGTAATTTTTCCTAGGTACATAATGACCTACCTATTATGTTCCCCCATGATTGGGCTCAAATTTGGTTTGTAGCCCCGATGTGGTATTTTGGTACGAAATTAGGTCTCATGGTCAGTCTGGCTCAATTTTGAATCCCAAAGTGTTTGAGAGGTATATAAATACCCTATCTCTCCTCATTTTGGTAAGGATGATCAAGATTTCAAGAGCATTCTTAAGATTTTAAGGTGAGAATTCAAGATCTAGTATTTATTCAAGCATCCAAGGTAATTTGAAGGCAACCTTCTCCATTGTAGAAAATTTATGGCCAAGTTGAGGAGTTCACAATCAAGATAGAATATCCTTTATCTATCCACATGCATTCTTCTTGCATAGCAAGTGATTATCAAGCATAACAACATTGAAGATCTAGGAGTGGCGTTAATAGATCCATGCATTTGTGAAGGCATATTTGATTCCTTCCTATATTTCAAGGTAAACACCTAAAATACAAGAAACATTCAAGTATATCCATGAATATGATCGATTACTACATCCATTTATGAAGGCATATTCATTTACAAGGATATATCAAGCATTTACCTTTACCTTTACATACATTCCTTTATGAGATTTCCTTTCATTTTTAAGGTTGATTCATAAACAAGGGTTTGACCAAGGAAAACCCATTTCCACAACCTTTTCCTCATTTTCTATGTGTAGGAACATGTGGTGTAGTTGTTAGAACTTTTACAAAAATATTAGGAACTGACGAAGCAACCATGGAAGTTTCAGCCAAAATTGCTAGAAACATAACGACCATGCCATTTTGTACCTTGCATTTCAACTCAAATTCAGACCACATGTCAGTTTTGTTATCTAGTTTCCATTTAAAGTCATTATGGGTTGTTTGTTGCTTTCTATCTGTCTGTATTTCATGAATTTGTATACTTTTTCTTATTTAGCTTACTATTATGCATATTCATATCATTTTCCCTCTCATTCAATCTCCCAATTTCATATTACATTATTTGTGAAGGATTATTGACCCATTCAACGCTTAGATACTATATGATCCTATTAGGACATCTTCCTTTCGAATGTGCAATTTGAAAAAGGAGTAATCTACCCCTTATTATTTCTCTCCTTTGTATGCATTGCATTAGTTAATATTTGCATCACATCTTTGCTATATTTTATGCATTTAGGTTCACCTATTGCACGTTTTGGTGAACCCGACCCATAACATTTTCACTTCTAATTTTGTAGTCTTATATTTTATTTTTGCATGCCATTATCATTCATTTCTAAAAAAGACATAAAAATTGTGCATTGTAATCTCTTTCTTTTTAAAAGTATAAAAAAATCCTTTCATGTATGTATCTTAATTTGATTTGTACGTATTACTTTCTTTCTTTTCATGTTGCAAAAATTGTTTAGGACATTATCCCTAAACTATTTGGTCCATTTTGAGATAAAACAACATCCTCCCATCAAATTTCCTTTACATTATGTTAGATCTAAAAAGATTCAATGTAATGCATGCAATGTTGCTTTGGCTTCTCTTATATCACCATCTCCTGATATTTCACTTCCTCACAAGGACATATTAGTGCAAGAAGATGCTTTTAACCTTTCTCTCAATGATCTCTCTCTTTGGGGAGAAGCATTGAGGATTATGTTAACTCTTTTCCTAATTTGTTCCTCCCCACAAGGAGACCTTGTTCAGACATGATGATATCTCACCTTCTATTCGTCACAATGACTCCCCCTTTAGGGATGAAGCCTTGTAGAGTTATGATTATTCACCTCCTAAAGTTTTCTTTATGGATCATAGCAATGTTCCTACTCTTGATGATTACCCTATTTGTAATGAACTATTGGACAATGATGTTGATTATTCTCCCCCTCATGAATAAAATTACATAAAATATGATATTGTGGTAGAGGATACTAGTATAACTGGCATTTGTTCTATTCATTTCAATAATCTTCCTTCTACTAATGAAGCATTAATGAGTTGTGTTTTTTCCTCTTTTAAAGTTTTTTTCCATCATGAGGATACCTTGAAGAAAGAGGATAATACCCTTGAAGCTCTCCCTATCATAAATGAAAACTTTGAAAACAAAGAGCCTACCTAAGTTAATATTGTTCAAGTTTTTGGTAATCCTAAGGTTGTTCATCTCTATCAAGATACCCATCAACCAAAAAATAAACCAATAATTGTGATAAAAGGTTCTAAAAAACCTGACTACCATGCGATTACCGTACCATATAACACAATAAATAATAGACAACCTACCAATTCAGTTGTTCCTCTTCTTCCCTCTTCTCAACCAGTGCTTCCATCTACACCCCGTTTCCCTCAAAATCTTGGAAAGGAGTATGATTTAGTAGAACAGCTCCAAGCTACTCCTACCAAGATATCTCTTTGGGAACTTCTTCAAAATTCAGCTACATATCATGAAGTGTTACAATAGCCTTAATAAACATGGCCGTCCTAACTCATTTGCAAGTTAATATAACTTCTATATTGGAATGTATGAATGCGACTAATAATAAATCTCAAATTGTGTTTTCTCAAGATGATTTGCCTTCTAAGGAAATTCAAGATCAATATGATCCTCTTATGTTTTCTGTGTTTATCAATGGTAATCTTATTCAAATAAATTTAATTGATAATGGATCTAGCCTTAATGTGCATAGCATTAATTTGTTGTGTAAAATTAAGGTCCACATAATTCATTGATTCAACATGATTCTATTCCTATCCGTGGCTTTGAAAATTTTGCTAAAAAAACCTTGGGTATTATCACTTTACCTATTAAAGTTGGTATTGTCACTTTACCTACTCCTATTCATGTCATGCCCAACACTCTTAATTGTAATATTCTCTTAGGATGACCATGGCTACATGGCATGCAATATGTTCCTTAAACACTTCATCACAAAGTGAAGTTCATCTATAACAACATTATTTATACCCTTTTTGTTGATGATAAGGTCCAAAGTTACTTACGAACTGAATTTGATTCTTTATCCATTCCTACACCATTTCAACAAAACATTCCTTCTCCTCGTAAAGATACTTGTTCTCCTAGAAGTTCCCTTTTATAAGATGATTGTAGGTTATTAACATTTCCACCATATTTTTTTGGAGAATTATAAGTTCCTAGGTTTAACATAGGACCATTTAAAGGGCCTAGTGTGTCATTTATTCAACCTGATTCTCCTACATTTCAAATACTAATATTCAACATGCTTTGGGATGCATGCACCAAAGTGATGAGACTCATGAGAAATCTACCACGCACTTTCCTCTTCAAGGGTTTGGTTTCCAATCTTCTCATTTGTCTACATCTCTTCCCTTATCATCTAGCACTTGTTTTATTCCTATCTTTAATCAAGAAAACATTTTTCTTGACCTTCTTCATGCTAAGTTTATTACTCAACCTAAATGAAAGAAGAGACATAGAAAAAACTTTGATAATATTTATTTTTTCATGTATGATCGATATCATGACCACTCTACCAATGAATGTAAATCTTTATGTTACAAAATTAAGATACTCATTGATTATGACATCATTCACATAACATTTCACAATGAGTTAACTTTAAATTATGATTAATTTGAATAAAAATTAAGTTTCCATTATGTTGCTTCACAATATGTGACATTATTATCCTATCTCTTGGGGGCTCATTATCATTCATGGTTTTACTAGTTTAGGTGTGATCATACTTTCCGAGTAACATAATAGTCCTCCTTATTCTTATTCTTTCCTCTACGCTTGGGGGGAAATTATAGTATGTCAATCTCTCATCCTTTATAAGGATCTATTTTCCCTTGGTTAAGTGGCATTTGTTTATCATGTGATATCAAATCTTACATATAATTGTTTGTTTACATTAGGGATTCTCTCTTATATAAGAGGTATGTATCCTTGATCATAACCTCTTATTTGTTTGCAATTGGGTATCCATGGTAAAAAATTACCTTAGGGGATAAAAGTATATCATCCCTCATCAATAATCCCTTTACCTAGAAATGGGAAAGGTGCAAATTTTTCCCTTCTATTAGTCAACGATGATTTTCATGATTTCTTCATCCTCTTTTCAACATCCTTCAACAGGATCCCTTTACACTTGTTGCATGGCATCTCTTTTGTATTCATCCATTCCTTGACCTCATAGGAGCTGTGACTTCTTTGGCTCTGACTGGGTGTTTCTTAAGGGATAATTCTTTGGTATTAAAGGTTCCTTATCCTTGTTCCTCTTTTCCTTAAGATGTCAAAATAGTCCCCTTTTTCATCTTAAGAGGGGGGGGGCATATATGGTCTCCTTATTGTAAAATTTTTGATTACCTCAAGCATTTCAGGTAGAGTACACTAGCATAATACAATTTTCTAGGTCCAAATCACTCTACTTTGTACATGTTTGGTGGATTTACTTGGTTATCCTTAGGATTGGTTGAACTAACATAACACAACTTGCTAGACTATTTGACCTCTCCTTTGCATACATTTTCAATATTGGTTAACTAGCATTTTCTAGATAGTTTGACCTATTATTTTTGTGGGTTGACTAGTAAAAAAGTATTTTATAGACCATTCAACCTATAATTTTCATAGACTTTCATGAGTTGAATAGCGTGCACTAGACCATAGACTCCCTCTTTACATTTTTTGATGGGTGAAATTTGTTGGCTGTTGTTGCACAAAAAGATCAACTTGTTAATGCCTGATACAAACACTTGACTTATACAAGCACACAAGGTAGTTAAGACATGCCACAAACCACCATTGTTATGCACAACACAAGGAGACCAAGGGAATACACCTTGCAACAATCCCCCACCCCAGCACAAGCACGAGGTTCAAACCCGTGACCTTGGCCCTGATACCAATTTTTGGCTTCTGTTGCACCAAAAAGAGACCTGTTAATGCCCCAAAAAACCACTTGAGTTATAAAAGCATGGGAGGTAGTTAAGCCGTGTCACAAACCAGCACTGCGGTACACAGTACAAGGAGACCAAGGATGCACACCTTGCAAAA
Source organism: Thuja plicata (assembly GCA_018584345.1). Taxonomy (NCBI): domain Eukaryota; kingdom Viridiplantae; phylum Streptophyta; class Pinopsida; order Cupressales; family Cupressaceae; genus Thuja; species Thuja plicata. The sequence goes on along the minus strand of MU226272.1, from coordinate 7,309,267 downwards.
AAACTAGTATAACACAAATTGCTATACCATCTCTCTCTCTCTCTCTGTTGGAAATAGACATTGCTCTTGATGGTTTGTATGATGCCATTGATGGAAACTATACATGTTTATCATGGTCACTTATTATATTTTGGAGTTACCCAAAGGATTAGATACAAAATTGACTAAGTATGGATTAACAGGTACAATATACAAGTTTTAGTATATGGTTTGGTACAGGTAGGTATAAATGGTTTGCAAACCTAGGAGGAGCTTCAGTAAGGTATAATCTACCTTATTCTATGTTAACAGTATGTGGTGATGTCAGATGATCAAGTTATGATGCTCTGTGTAGCAGTTTCTAGTCTATAAATGAAGAACAATGATATAGTTTGATGGATCATTAAGCGATCCTATCGGATTGTTTGATTGATTGGTTTATCAACTTAATTTGGTAGAGATAACATGGTAGATGAGATCTATGATATTTTTTGAGGTTAGCATAACATTTTGATGCAGGATTTGGCTGACACTTCAGATGGTACACTTTATGCTTTGGAGACCGACCAGTGAAGATATTATCCTTGGAAATGGATATATAAGATTGAGTTTTTATGGTGATTTGATATAGCAATTGTGAGATATTTTTTTCTTTATATGATGTATATGCAAAGGGTTTGTAATCTGAGGTTCGATTGATAGTTGATAAAATATTTTGTATTGTGATTTCATGGATTTGTATTGGCATATGTTATGCTATCTTCCAGTTTGTCATTTTGGATTGTAGTCCAAATCCTTTTGTATATAAGTCATATTTTTTAATGGTTGTAGCCCTCTTTTGTAATTGAGTAGTGATCTCTAGGTTGTAAGTCTAAATGCATATGCATTACCCTTTTGTAACAACCTTTAACATGGTACTTTATTCTGTAGAGTAAACACTTGTGGGTATCATACCCACCATGGTTTTTCCCTTAACTGGGTTTCCATGATAAAAATCATGGTGTCATAATGGTGTGGATGTATGCTTTGTATTTCAGTTTATTGTTGCTTATTAGTTTTGGTTTGTGTTTATGGAATCTGATCAATAAAGTTAAAAATAACAGAATACTTTTTCACTCCCCTCATTGTTCCTTAATTCCAACAATTACTATTAGAGACTTGTGCCCCATAGGAAGTCTAACAACTTGAGGTAGATCCTAATGGCAGATTCACTAGTTTCTACCAGTGTTATGCAACAACTCTTTATTGCACTTGAATATCTTGACCAGTCTAATGCTTGGAACCTTGAATTGGAAGGATATTGGAGCTTATATTCATTGTAATTTGGAGGAATTGGGTGACATTGAAATATATGAGAAATACAAGAAGCTATTTGTGGATTTAGTACTGAAGGATGAATACAAGATTCTAACAAAGAAAAATTATCTCAATTTATGAATTTCCCAAAATTTGATGGGCTAGAATGGATTCGATATGTGTTGAGCCAAATGCATGATTAGTTCATGTGGCTTGATAAGCCTTATAAGATTACCAAAGAAGTTTTGAACACAGTTACAAGATTTTGTGCCACCAGTGAGGTACCTGCCTTGAAATCCATTAAGAAAGATGTGGTCACTAATCTGACTGGTTTTCAATGGGATAAGTGAGCGATGAAAACTAATAACATTCTGTAGCTTGATGTCAAATTTACATATATGGTTTTAGGATATAAGGTATTTCACTCCCATAGGTAGAACTCAATCTCAAGCACTAGTATTTACATTGCTTATTGAATGGTGAAGGAATACGAAGAGTGTGATATTTTTGAAGCATTGAGATGTTAGTTACTGGAGAACATGGAAAAAATAAAGAAGGATAAGAAGCAAACATTGAAGTAAGGATCCTTGTTGGTATGTATTTTCTTCTATTTTTTGAATTTCTTTCAAGGCATTGGTAATATTCAGTGGAAGATGGACCAACCTGATGCTATTTAAATTGGAGATTTTTACATGATTGATAGTCAGACTAGTAGGACTACAATGTGGGGTTATTTTAAGATTATTCAAGAATAAAGGCATTTGAGATACAAAATTCCACCAAAAATTGTTGAGAAATATAATGACAATATATGCTTCATGGTTGAAATCGATTACTGTTTGATGGAAGTAGCAGAACCTAGGACCCCATGGGTAATGTCTATGGGTTATGAGGTGGATTTTTCAATTCTTGAAGTATATACAAAAGACATTTTGAATAATCCCATGGATTCAAATGAGAAAAGGTTTGGGACTTACAAATAAAAGATCCTTGAAGTACATCTAGAGGTGAATATAACTACAAGGGATCAGAAAGTTAGAAAAGAGGTTAAGAAACTGAGTGAAAGAATGAGTTTCACAAAAGAAAAGATGGAAGAAGCTAAGAAATTTTTTGAAGAGGAAGAAGGAAGAAGTAGAGAATCCTATTGATGATGATGTTGATGCACCTCCAGCATACATATCCTTTGCATCATTATCTAGAGGAAGAAAAAAAAGGAGTTAATTTATGAATTCAGTCAGTCCTACAGAGAAAAATCCTACTATTGTTATAAAGAAGACACCTAGGGCCCCTACTTTGAAGTATACATCATCTAGGCCAGTGAAATCAGAATCTTTCGACCTAAGAGAGTCAAGACGGAGAGTAAAAGAGTGTAAAAAAGAATGAAAGAAGATGTTAGAGATGAAGAAATTAATTCAAATGATATAATTAAGGATTTGAGAGTAGAAGGAGCTACAGTAGCTAAAGTGACTAGGGCACATAAATCTAAAGAAGAAACTACAAGAAAGAAGCCTAAAGTTGATATAGGTAAGCCACACTTTATTGTTGATGATGTAATAAAGAGGATAATAACACATGGAATTTTGGTTTTGTTGAAAAGGTACTATAATATATATATGATGAACAATAGAAGGGAAAACTTGAGGATGTTGTTGTTTCTTACTTGAACAAATTTAATAAAGCACCGATTGAAATTAAAGGTGAAATTCCTGAAGATTTGTATGGTATTTTGGAAGCTAAAATATTAACAATAATTGAGGAAGATAAGATAATAAGAATGAGATTATTGGTGAATATTTTCCCATTAATTGCTACTAAGGAAGCTGATAGAAGTCTTGAATTGTCAAAAAATGAATTTAGGAGAAAAAACAAGACAAACAAAATCATGATTGAAAATACTGATGAGATTATGGAGGATACTGACAAAGTGCTTAAAAATATCTTACTAGCCAACATATTTAATGTTATGAAGGATGGTGTTGAAGTTACACATGATACTTCTATACAGGAACCTTTAGACAACTTGGATACTTCTTCAAAAGTCACTAATGATGAACTTGATGTGTATATCTTTGGTATACCAGTGAATTTTTTAATTCAGTCTAGGACTGATGATGTGGGACAAATCAATGATATTCTAATGACCCTTATAGGTGAAGAATATGTTATAGGAGAGGAAATTAATGATGTAGAGAAAGTGAGTGATGAAAAAGGTAAGGAAGATGACATAATTGCATATCAAAAGATTTCTGAATAAAAGATGTGAAAATAGAAGCAAGAGACACTAGGAAGGTAGTGAAAGAATTTCTTGAAGAGGATAGTTTTGACACAGATGATATGCAAATTATTCAAGGTCCTATTCAGTTGGACACATTAAGCCTTGTGCAAATGAAGAGGCTATGAATTTTGATGGATTTTGGGGGCAGCCATAGGGAGTCACTTGTTTGGTTGTCATGGATGGAAACTAAGTCAGAACAATCATAAAATATAATAGGTGAAGTGAAGACACAATCGATAAGAAGGATTCATGATTGGTAGTGCAGGAAATTGGCTAGGTCTAGAAGATTGGTGGATAGTGAGGACATCACTTTATTGAAGATCATGGTAGCCATGGAATCATGAGGAGCGGTCATAGGTACAACATAAACATGTTCATATTTCATTGTGGTTCCAACCACAACTCGTTTGGTTGATCGGTATGAGATATTTTGATGTCACAGACACTAAGACAGGTAAGAACATTTGTGTTCTTAAGAAACTGTTGATTGATCCAAGATCAATGAGTGGTATAGCAAGTGCAATGATATCTGATGATGTGATGACATGGAATAGAGGATATGATGTGATAAGTTGGAGTTTATGGGATCTATCCAATTGTATAAGGTGAATTTATGGTGATGCATTGGAGAAGTCAAAACATGTTTGGATACCTTGGAGATATAACTTGCAGACCTTATTTTGATCCAACATTGTCATGATAAAATGTGTTATACATCAAGATTATCACTTTGGCACATGGTGTTTACATGGGAAAGAATTTGAAGATCAATTTTGGTATGTTTAATGTCAGTGCAAATTGTGTATTTAAAGAGAACTGCTCATATTGAAATGGTTGTTGTTGTGAGTGATGCATTTAGGGTTTTTGTGATTTCAACCAGTGTGATTTAGGGTTGTGATCATAGAAATGATAGAATCAGTGTAGTGAACAATTAAAAAGTACAGAGAAAAGATTGGATCTGACAAGCAAGCCGTGCTACATTATCATTCATCTTGTTGTTCCCTAATAGTTGCATCAAGAAAAATCCCTAAATTGGGTGAACTCTAACAGGTTCTTATTGTAGATCCCTTAACTGAGTGAAATCATAGAAAGAGTTTTAAATCCTCTAGCGAGGTAGATCATAAGTGATATGATTTTACTCCTAATAGTGTACTTGTCACTCTTAACAGGGTGAACCCTCAGAAAGGGTATTTGTAGCTCCTAATAGGGAAAACTCATTTACTGCAGCAGTGGGCTTGTGGGTGTCATTCCCACCATGGTTTTCTCACTCTAACCAAGGGTTTCCATGTAAAAAATATGTATTTCATGTGTGATGAGTTTGTGGATGCTTGATATTATTTAATTATATTTGCTTACTTCAGTTATATGCTTTGTGGTTTGGAAATTAATATGCCTGTTATTCAAATTGGTGGTGGAACTTGTTCATTACCTGTTTGTACTGATTCACCCCACCTTCTCAGTACCTAAGATTTGTAAAAATTGGTATTAGAGCGTTGGTACTCTTGGTGATAAGACTAACAAATTGAGGAAAAGATCCAATATCATGGAGGGTTATAGGTATGAGATGCAACTTGAGAATGCAAATAAGATGATCATTGAGTTGCAAGAAAAGCTGAAGAACACACTTGCCAAAAGGAGAGAACTAACTAAGCAGTTATGTGAAAGCTAGGGTTACATTGATCAATTATCTAAAGGTAGTATGTTTGAAGAATATGAAGAATCAATTGCAGATCTGATGGATAATAACAAAAGACTTAAAGAAGAAGTGGAAAATCTGAAAAAGAGAGCTTGAAAGTCAGTCTATTAGGATGTGTGAAGACCTTGAAGGAAGAAGAACAACTGAAGATGAAAGGAAGACTACAAAAGATGCCAAAAAAGTTGTTGAGGATGCACTAAAGGAAAGAGAGGAAAAATTCCTCAAGATAATACAAGAGAATGCTATCATGAATGAGCAACTTCATGACACATCTGAGGAGAACCTGCAAATTTTGAGTGAAAATGAAAGAATTAGAGAGGAGAATGAGAAACTAAAGAAGGAATTGCAAGCTGAGAAAGAAGCAAATGAAAAAATAAAACAATAAAATGAAAGCTCACAAAAGATTGATGAACAACTGAAAAAACAAAGAAGAAACAAAGACACAACCGGTCTTGGTTACACAGGACAAGGAACATTTGAAATTGGCGAGTCTTCTAATTGTGATCCTAATAAGCCATAGAAAGATCTAAAGGTAGATTCAATAAATTCTAGTAAGAAACCTAACAAACCTATCTTATTTAATTATGGAAAGCATTGTCATACATTAAATGTATGTAGAAGCAAACCAATGAATAAACCTTATTCTTTTGATGGTTATTGCTATAATGTTTCATAAGTATGGTCATAGATCTTATGAGTGTAGATCTAGACCTAGCAGTGGTGGTAGTTTTGAAGGACACTATTTTACATGCAATAAATATGGACACAAAGCTGGAGAATGCAAGTCAAGAGTGTATGTACCTAGATCTCCTGTCAAACCAGTGAACACTGTTGGAAGGGAAAGAAAATTCAATGTTACATGCTTGATATGTAGTAACTATGGTCAACTTGCAGTAAATTTCAAAATGAGAAATCAAAGAGGAAATGATGGACCTTGGAGTCCAACTGGTATGGCTTGTTTCTAATTCCATAGGGTTGGTCACCTTTCTAGAGATTTCATATTTAGGAACCGATCTCCTAACCAGTCTGAGGATAGAGAGTGAAATAAGATTGTAATCATTGATGAAGTTAGACGTGAGATGGAGAAGATTTGGGTGAAGAAAGAAAAAAAATAGGAAGAGGTCAAGTTACTTGAAGGTAATCCACCATCCACTTGTACAAAGGATTCATCTTCAAAATAAGCATAGCATTTTCTCAGGAGGAACACTTATAGACAAATTATTTATTGATCCCATAGATTCAAGAGGAGTAAAATATTTATGCACTTTATGGTGTAAATTTATTTGAATGTGGTTTTTCTAAAGACTTTGAGGTTTTTTGTGATTCTGTGTCGATCACATTGAGATTTCATAGTATATATTTATTTAATATCGGTTATAACTATTGGTTGAATACCAACTGATGGATATGTGTTAACCGGTGACATGACACTCTTCCTACTATTGAAGTATGCAATGTCTATTTCTCAAACAATAAATAGAGGAAAAGTGATGTCATTTTGCACTTTTACTTTCATTCGAGTATTCGAGAGCTGTCTTGAGCTAAAGTGTGTAACAATTACTTTTGAGTTGAGATTTCGAGCTAAATTATTATCGAGTTTTGATGAAGTCTTAACTGGTGGTGTATTGGAAGTTATCATTTTTTCTTGTTGTTAGACTTGTGTGATGTTGTAGCTGATTAAAATGGAAAATAATGTTGATACTCCTATTATGGTTAACATCACTGAGAAGCCTCGACCCGTGTTCAAACTCCATTAAAAAAAATAGATGACATTGATATGATAGGTTCCCTATCCACTATTCCTCTTGGAGCGATGTTAATTGAAGATGTTTGGTCCTATATCCATTGCAAAAATGAATAAATAGGAGCTGAATAATTCAAGGAAGAGTGTAATGGTATGTGCATCAATGACATATTGAAAGATGAGAACAAACATCTACAAGCAAAGGGTTTAACATATGTGGTGGATATTCCCACTGAATTCCATTCTGATTGGATATTTTATGTGTTAAGAAGAGTCCATGATCAATTAATATGGATGGAAAGACCACACAATATTTCCAAGATCATGATTCTGAGGGTTAAAGGGTTTTGAGTGTAAGGACTTGAATGTACATTGAGAACGGTGGTAACACATTTGGTTACTCAGCTAACCAAATCAAAACAAGGCAGAAGAGAAATGATAGTTGACCACATTGAAGACAAGGAAGTTCACTTTGCACCCATGGTGACAAGTTATAGAGTATACCAGTCAATTCATGTTAATAGTGTGCTTGGTGGTTCTATCCATGCTACCTATCGGATTGTTAAAGATGATTTAGTGTATGATCTATGTGAGATGATCAAGAGTCAATTTATGGCAAACATGAAGAGGATAAAGAAAGATAAGTAGAATTCATTTAAGTATGGTTCCTTACTGGTATGTATGTTTTTCTATATCCAAAATTTCTTCCCCGGTAGAGGTAAAGTTACATGGTCAAAGGATAAACCGGTAGTCATTCAGATAAGTGAATTCATAAAGGAACTGGGTGATAAATTTAACAATGTTATGTGGGGATATTTCAAAGATATCTAAAATAAGATGCATAAACGTAAAATGATACTAGCTAGCATTGTAGAGAAGTACAAAAATGACATTTATTTTCTAGTAGACATCGATACATGCATTGTGTAGGCAATTGAACCTAGGACATATTGGCTTGCACCTATGGGGTAGGAAGTAGAGGGTGATTTAGTAACTCTACATGTTGATGAATTGTTGTCAAAACCTTTAGACAAAAAAACACAAAGATTGGGAACATATGATGAAGATTTTGCTAAAATTCAAAGGGAATTGAAGAAAATGGTCATTGAGAGGAAAAAAAGGAGAGTGTTGCCTAACCTAGAGAAAAAGTTTGGCAATGAAGAAGCAGGAACATCTTGCACTGTTGAAACTGAAACTAAAGATCCTTTAGCTAACATTCCTTCAAATTATGAAAAGAAGAGAAAATAGAGAAAAACAACAACAAAGGAAGTTAATTCAAAGGTGGAACCAAAAAGGAAGAAAGGTCAAAATACTCCTACTATGAAGAAGACATGCAAGAGGAAGAGAAAATACACAGAGGAGAAGAGTGATCAGAAGGAAACTGAAGAGGATGAGGAAGAAATGACAAAATCCGATAAGGATGCTTATGAACTAAAAAATAGTGGAGAAACAAACAATGCTCCTTCTATTGATGATATTAAAAAAGGTATTGTGGATAATGGCAGATTATGTATAGTTGGAAGAAGATACACCTTGGGTAGTGGTGAAGACAAGAAGAATATATAAGATGCCATTGTGTATCATTTTTACAAATTTTTTAGAAACCCTTTAGAGATTCATTCTTGCATTCCCAATGAACTGTATCAGTTGATAGATGCTAGATGGAGTGAAAAATTGTAGTTGGATAAAGAAATCTTGGAGAGAGCATTGATTCAAGTGAAACTAGAACTATGTGTTGAAGATGCCAAGATAATGATTGATGCTCACAAGAAGAAATTCAAAATAAAGAGCAAAGAAGCTATAATTTTGATTGATGACACACACAACATTTATAATGAGAATGTTGAGGCATGGAAGAAGTTACTACAGAAAAAAGGAGGTAGCAACACAAGGATAGAAATATCATGCTGCATCTAATGAACCTATTGAGGTAGATGACACTTTTTCTGTAGATTAGTTAATTGGGGATGTTGTTCTTGGTGACCCTAACCTAGTGGAGAACATTATGGTACACAAATTTGGTTTATCATAAACCATTGGAGATGATATTGAGATAGTAGACATTACAGGTAAAGAATATTCATCCTCACCATCTTCTATGGAGCATACAGGGGAATTGATTTATGAGAAGGAAGAGGAGAAAAATTTGAAGAAAGTCAGCAAGAAGAAACTCAGAAAGAAACTAAAGAAGAACTTAATATAAAAATAAAATTGAGTCTTGGTAAGTTAAGTGAAAAGAAGAGACATAAATCGATGTCTGTTGTTGAAGAAGAAGAGGAGAATGTAGAACAGGAAGAAACAATTACCACAATAGTGGACATAACTAAATTGAATCCTAAGGAACTGATGAAATACTTAGAACAATTGAAGAAAAAGGCTAAAAGAGACAAGTTGAGATCTAAGAAGAAGAATAAAAGAGTCTTATGGAAATCTAGAGACATTCTAGCTGAGTTAGTACCCGAGTTAGAGTTTGGTGAAGAATATTCTACAATTGATCATATGGACACTCTGATCAAGGTAATTTTAGATCAAGGCCTAGATTTGCATATAAAAACTGTAAAAATTGCAGAGGAGAACTTAGAGAAGAAGATGATAGGTAAACTGATGGAAAAGATAACTAGATCAAAAAAAATTGACAGATCTTGTGAAGGAAGTCAAGTCTTTGTTGGCTGAGGCAGGACAATTGTTTACTAAAGTTTCACAACTTTATGATTTTGTCAAGGACTTGGAGCAAAAAAGAGTTGAAGCTCAAAATGAGCTAGAGAGCTTAATAGGTAAATTTGATCCTATTTCAAGCTACTTTCAATGGTATGGTGAATAAAATTTAGTAGTCTATGCTATATATACCAATGGGGATTCATAAGGTGATGTATATGGACATTGTGGAGTCATAAGGCGATTGCACAATTTTTAATAGACAATATGTATTTTCCATCAATGCCAAAAGGGGAGATTGGTGGAATTCTGATGGATTTTGGGTGAATTCATAGGGACTCACTTGTTTGGTTATCATTTATGGAAACTAAGTCATAAAAATCATGAAATATAACAGGTGAAGTGAAGATACAATCGATAAGAAGGAATCATGATCGGTAATGTTGGAAATTGGCTAAGTCCACAAGACCGATAGACAATAAGGAAATCACTTTGGTGATGATCATGGTAGCAGTGGAATCATGAGGAGAATTCATAGGTACACCATCAAAATGTTCATATTTGAGTGTGGTTCCAACCACAACTCATTTGGTTGATTGGTAAGAGATTTTTTGATGTCAGAGACACTGAGATAGGTAAGAACACTTGTGTTCTTGAGAAACTGTTGGTAGATCCTAGATCAGTGAGTGGTATAGTAAGTGAGATGATATTTGATGATGTGATGATGTGAAATAGAGGTTATGAAGAAATGAGTTGACATTTATGAGATTGATGCAATTGTAAGAGGTGAATTTATGGTGCTGCATTGGAGAAGTCAAAACATGTTTGACTAACTTGGAAATATAACTTGTAGGCCTTATTTTGATCCAACACAGTCATGATAAAACATGTTATACATCAAGATTATCACTTTGGTATGTGGTTCTTGTGCAAGCAAGAATTTGAAGATCATTTTTGGTATGTTTAATATTGGTGCAAATTGTGTATTTAAAGGGAAAATCTCATATTGAAATGGTTGTTGTTGTGAGTGATACAATTAGGGTTTTGTGCTTTCAATCAGTGTGATTTAGGCTTGTAATCAAAGAATTGATAGAGTCAGTGTAGTGAGCACTTACAAAGTATAGATAAAAGATTAGATCTGACAAGCAAGCAGTGATAAATCATGATCATTCATCTTGTTTTTCCCTAATAGTTGCAGCAAGAAAAACCCCTTAACCAGGTGAACTCTAACAGGTTCATATTGTAAATTTATTAACCGAGTGAACTCATCGAAAGAGTTTTAAATCCTCTAGTGAGGTAAATCATAACTGATCTGATTGTACTCCTAACAGGGTGAACTCTCAAAAAGGGTATTTATAGCTCCTAACATGACAAACTCATTTACTACAATAGTGGGCTTGTGTGTGTAATCCCCACCATGGTTTTCTCCCTCTAACCAAGGGGTTCTACGATAAAAATATCCATGTCATGTGTGATGAGTTTGTGAATGTGTGACATTATTTACTTCTATTTTCTTACTTCAGTTATATGCTTTATGGTTTGGAAATTAATATTGTTGTTATTCAAATGAGTGGTGGAACTTGTTCCTTACATATTTGTACTGAGTCACCCCCTCCAAGTACCTAAGATATCTAACAAAGTATTTCTTTGGTGGTTCAGGCAAAATCAAGAAAACAAATTTTGAAGACACTTGAAAGACAATTAAATTTTAGTGCATGCATCAGATGTGTTAGGCAAGTTCATGCCGACCTATGCCCGAGATCAAAATGATTCCTTATCAGGCCAACTTAAGGGATTATTGAATTTTTTAAGTACTCATTTTCATTCTTTGGAGAACTCAACTTTGGTTAAGGTGCAAAATGAGTTTGATAAAAGGAGATATGATCATTGGATCTCTTCAATTGCACAAGATAGGATATCTTTAGGAGTTGGTATTCAATGGTTGAAAGATGTTCTAACCGAAGGTGGAAACATCTTTAGAGCATGTATTGATTACCCTAAGTGTGTTTTTGATATTGAGAAGATCATAAGGGAGAATGAAGATAAGGTGGGTGAGTTGTCTAGATCATATGATCCCTTGACAACTTCAATTTCTAGTCATGTAGTACAAGTTACATCATTAAATGAAAAAAAAAGACATTGATTATAGAGAAGGACACGATGAAAGTGAGGATCAATGAAATTCAAAGCAAAATCACACCAAATTTGGATATCTTGTTCAATAGCCTAAAGGAGGTAGAGCCAACTTATTCTCATCCCAATGCATCAAACCTTGTAGATGTAGAGAAGCTTTCATATGCCATTGTGGGTGGATTCAGATAATTGAGAGTATAAAGAAGAGTTGAGATACTAATTTTGGTGCTCTAAGAAACTCTTTCTCAGATGTATTCAAAATTGTGTAAGTATTTATTGCATACTTGTGTATAGGAGGTGATATGTATAATATTGGTAGATCAATTTTGTTGTGATATTGAAGTGAAAAATAGATGACTAGCTCAGTGGGATCATATGTGAGTATGAGATCTTTCGGTGAGCAGTTGGAGTTTGACATCTTAATTTTGACACTTAGTCATTTTCGACAAAGTGTTCCCATCAATGCCAAAGGGGGAGATTTTTGGCAAGAGACACTACTATTGATGGCTTTTATGTTTTAATTGATGGAAACTATACATGTTTCTCATGGCCACTTGTTATGTTTTGGAGTTATCGAAGGATTAGATACAAAATTGACTAAGTATGGTTGAACAAGTATAATATAAAAGTTTTGGTATATGGTTCAGTACAAGCAAGTATAATGGAGTTTTGGGATGTGAACCTAGGATGAGGTTCAGTAAGGTATAATCTACCTAATTCTATGTTTGCAAAAGTTGGTGATATCGTATGATCAAGTTATGATGCTCTGTGTAGAGGTTTCCTGACTATAAATGAAGAACAATGATATAGTTATATGGATCATTAAGTGATCCTATCAGATTGATTAATTGATCAATTTATCAACTTAATTTAGTAGAGATGACATGGTAGACGAGATCTATGAAATTTTCAAGGTTAGCATAAAATTTTGATGGATGATTTGGCTGACACCTCACATGGTACACTTTATGCTTTGGAGGCCCACCAACGAAGATATTATATTTAGAAATGGATATATAAGATCAAGTTTTTATGGTGATCTGATATAGTGATGGTGATATATGTTTTGGTTATATGCTGTATATTTGAAGGGTCTATAATCTGAGGTTCGATTGACAGTTGAGAAAATATTTTGTATTGTTCTTGCACAGAACTGTATTGGCATATGTGATGCTATCTTCCAGTGCATCATTTTGGATTGTATTCTAAATCCATTTGTAAAGAAAAAAAAATTATGTAAGGTTTCTAGCCCTCTTTTGTAATTGAGAAGTGAGCTCTAGGTTGTAAGCCTGAATGCATATGCATTCCCATTTTATAACAACCTTTAACAGGGTACTTTATTCTGTAGATTAAATACTTGTGGGTATCATCCCCACTATTATTTTTAGCTTAACTATGTTTCCACGATAAAAATCATGGTATCATAATGGTGTGGATGTATTCTTTTTATTTCAGTTTATTGCCACTTATTGGTTTTGGTTTATGTTTATAGAATTTGATCAATATAGTTAAAAATAACAGAACTCTGATTCACCCCCCCTTACAATGTTCCTTAATTCCAACAACCACTTGAATTATACAAGCACGGGAGGTAGTTAATCTATGTCATGAACCATAGCTATTTTTCACAACACAAGGAGACCAAGGGCGCACACCTTGTAACAAAACTAGTAAAAAAAATTGGTAGACCATTTACCTCTCTCTCTCTCTCTCTCTCTCTCTCTCTCTCTCTCTCTCTCTCTCTCTCTCTCCTTTGNATCTCTCTCTCTCTCTCTCTCTCTCTCTCTCTCTCTCTCTCTCTCTCTCTCTCTCTCTCTCCTTTGAGTGAAGCATCTTTTATCTGGTTTTGGGTTTGATGAGGACTTAAATCATTTGGGGTCTTGATGTTTCCTTTTCTCCTTGACCTTGATTAGATTGTTCCTATGCATTGATCTACATTACCGTCAGCATGAGGTTTCCTCATAATCCCACTAAAGTAGGGGATAAATGTACCATTCTAAAAATTTAGCACATATAATTGGATGCTCTATTAGGCCCCATTTTGGTGATTTAAATATTTAACGTATGTTATGCTTGATCCTAGATACCTATCTCTGCTTATTGTGACAACTTATTTGTCTCTTTGACCCCACATTTCAATTTGGGTAATTTTTCCTGGGTACATGTAACAACCTAGCTGTTATGTTCCTAGGAACATAACACCTTAGCCATTATGTTTTCCCATGTTTGGGCTCAAATTTGGTTTGTAGCCCCAATGTAGTATTTTCATTATAAATTAGGTCCTGTGATCGACTTGGATCAATTTTGAATCCTGAAGCATTTGAGAGGTATATAAACACCCCATTTCTCCTCATTTTGGTAAGGATGATCAAGATTTCAAGAGTATTCTCAAGATTTAAAGGCAAGAATTCAAGATCTAGCATTTCTTCAAGCATCCAAGGCAATTTGAAGACAATCCTATCCATTGTAGCAAGCTTCTCTCTCATGATGGACAAGTAGAGGAGCTCAAAATAAAGCTATAAGATCCTTTATCTATCAACATGCATTCTTCTTCCATAGCAAGTGATTATCAGGCATATAAAAATATTGAAGATCTAGGAGTGACATTCATAGATCCATGTATTTGTAAAGGCATCTTTGGTTCATTCCTACATTTAAAGAAAAACACCTACAATCCAAGAAAAATTCAAGTATCTTCATGAATATGAGTGATTACTATATCTATTTATGAAGGTATATTCATTTACAAGGGTAGATCAAAGATTTACCTTTACATTTACATACATTCTTTTATGCAATTTATTTCATTTTCAAGGTTGATTCCTAAAAAGGGATTTGACCATGGAAAACCCCTTTCCACAACCTTTTCTCTATTTTTGTGTGTGTAGGAACATGTGGTGCAACTGTCAGAACTTTTACTGAAAGATCATGATTCGATGGAGCAAACTTGAAAGTTTCAGTGAAAATTGCTAGGAACATAACGAAAGAGACATTTTTTTCCTGGTAACATAAAAACCAAGTTGTTTTGTATCTTGCATTTTAAGCTCAAATTCAAACGAATGGTCAATTTTTCTATCTGATTTCCATTTCAAGTCATTATAGGTTGTCTGCTTCTTTTTGTCTATTTTTATTTCCTGAATTTGTCTACTTTTCTTATTTAGCTTACTATTTTGTATATGGATATCATTTTCTATCTCATTCAATCTCCTTATTTCATGTTAAATTATTTGAGAAGGATTATTGACCCATTCAGTCCTTAGGTCCTTTCTAAGCCTATTGGGATATCTTCCTTCTTAATGTGCAATTTGAAAAGGAGTAATCTATCCCTTTGCATTGCTCCTCTTTTTCTATTGCACATATTGTATTTGAAACACCATGTAATAAGATGAGCAATGTAATCATGTTATAGCTTTATATTATGGTGTTTGATACTTTTTCATGATATTTATTGTTGTATTTATAATAGATTATACTAAATAGTACTTAGGGTTCAATGGTTGACGTCATTTCAAGCCCTTAAACCATGATTTGGGGTCAGGGAGCTATTTTAACACACACGTCTATATTTCAGTGCATCCGCTCTTTGGTCTGAGAAAAAAATGGGCCAAAATTTGAGTTTTAGTGCCCCCACCTTGTCTTTTAGCACATGGGACTATGTTTTGGTGCATGTGCATGTATTTTATTGCCTTAGCATTGAACTTTAGTGAATGCACTTAAAATGGGATTCAAGAAACTTGGAGAGTTTGTTTGAACCCATTCCAATTGCATTACGAATCTATCAGAGTCAAATTTTTTTTTGGGGTACGTTTAGAAAGGTTTTAAAATGGCTTGGTTGGTTTTTAAGGCATTATATTACAAGTCGTTCTTCTTAATAACCTGCTCATCTGTGATGCCTAGAACTTAGGAAATGTTCCAATTTATAAATTTAGTTCTGAAATGTCTAAGAGAGTCTTACATGAGTCTTAACACCCCATTTGAATTTTCCAAAGTGTTAGTATACCTCCCCATTTTCTATTATGGAGACTTGGGGTTGTTATGGGACCCTTGGAAGTGAATTTTCATCTTCCACTTTATTGATGCATATAATGTATGTTTCTCTTGTTTATGCTTGAGATGACCTTTGGATGGTTAATAATGATGTTACTAATGCTTATTTGATTATAATTTTTCAAAAAAAATATTTTGTCTTTGTAAGCTTGTGTATTGACCTTATTTCCAAGGGTTCCTTTGTGGGTCATTATATTTCATATCAGAGCCATGTTCATACACTGGGAGATCTAGTGTATATGTGTTTATTTTTATTAGAGAATGTGGTTGTAGTGTTTGTTTTGCTTCCTCTGTGTTTTAGTTTATCTTGTAATATGTTTCTATGGTGGATTCCGATATGCTCTTGTTTTATGTGAAGGATGCCTCTAAGGAATAAGAACTGAAAGAAATCCATTGGTCTTCGTGTGGGAACATGAAAAAATCCTCATCAAGAGTAACACACCATTCATGATAGTTCTATTGATCCTTTCAGAACACTATTTTCTTGTGGTGTTCTTGGAATTGTCTTTTTCTCTACGAATCCTATGGTATGAATGGAAACTATCAAACTCTTTGCTGCACTATTAACCTCCATTATCTGAGCTAAGACACTTTAACTTATTTCCTATCTCATTTTCAAAAAAATATTTCCATTTCTTAAAGGTATCAAACAAATCAAATTTCCTTGCGATGAATTAAACCCAAATTTTTCTAGTTTCATCACCAATATAAGTAACATAATAATAAATGCCACCAAGAGATGATACCTAAGCTGGCACCCATGCATCTGAATGCACAACCTATAACTTTTGACTCTTCTTTTCCTTCCCAACTCTGAAAAATTTGACTCTCTTGTGTTTTCCACAAAAATGGTTTTCATAAAAACCTAAATCAATTTTCTCTAAACTGACAATAAATTTTTGGAATGGAGAATTTGCATGCCTTTCTAACTTGTTCCAATTCTATTGTGCCATAATTTTGTATACATTTTGCTGGAGCTCGGGAAATAAAATAATCAGAATTTCTAGTACATAAATACAATGTACCTATCTTTTTTCCCTTTTCTATTATTAATGATCCTTTATTCACATTCTATGAAGTTTATATAAATGTAACTATTCAATCTCGACTTTCTAGTTGTCCTATTGATATTAAATTTATTTTTAAATCAGGAACACATCTCACCTCTTTTAGCAACCGTTTATTTCCATTTGGAAATTTTACTTGTATGTTTCCTTTTCCAACAATTTGACGTGGTGTTCATCACCAAAATAAACCTGTTTAAAGTCACCTTGAACATAATCTAGAAAAAATTTCTTATGGGGTGTGACATGAAAAGAAGCCCATGAATATAACACCCAAGAATCGGTAATATTTTACAAATAAAGAATCAAAGCATCTAGTAATAGAACACATGCTACATTTTCTTCCTTATTATTTTCTTGTTGTCCATCTCCTTATTTTCCCTTTCAAGATGAAAAAATCTTTCTTGAGATGTCTTTTCTCCCCACAATGCTAACAGTTCTAACATTTCCCTATATTTGGATCCACCCTTTCTGGATTTCTCTTGGTTCTCTAGGATTTTTCTTCTTTCCCTTTGTCTTCCCCTATTCTCAAGAGTCAAAGAATTACTAGATGTATAATCTCTTCTTTTCCGTCACATTTATTCATAAGGATAGTACCATTAACATCATCAAATTTTAGAGTGTTTGAACCAGAGACAAAGTTACAACCATAAAAAAATCTATTCCAACTTTCTAGCAATGAGCACAAAATCAATAGAGCCCTAACCTCTTCATCAAAAGTTATTTTCATAAAATTTAGCTAACTAGTAGCCATGTTAAACTTATTTGAATGATTAAAAATAGATGCACCTTCTAACATATTCATAATAAATAAATATTTCATAAGAAATACCTTATTGGAGGCCAAGGGGTTCTCATACTATTTTTTATTGCCACCATAAGACACCATTATTTTTTCTTTCTCTATATTGAAATCCATTGATTATGTGAAACACAACCGTACTTTTCCTAGTGCCTTCCTATCCAGAACCTCTCATTCTGGATCTGTCATAGTTGACAACTTCATTGATACTCCACCCAATGATAAATAAAGATCCTTTTGATATAGATAATCTTCCATTTGTATCTTCGATAACTAATAGTTTGGGTTGTTTAAATTATCAACCTTAATATTTCCTTATACCATTTCTCTCACTTGAATATGAAAAATCTTGCCAAATTGAGTGATTTACACAACTATGATGTTAGTTGTGAAATACACAACTATGATGCTAGTTGTTAGGATTTTAAGGCAAACATGAGCAATAAATAATATTGAAATATAATACAGAATAAGACAATAACGGATTTAATATGATTAACCCAATGTGGTTAACATCCACTAGAGAAACAACCGCCCACTTCATTTTATTATCCAACAAAGAGAAAATTGATATACAATATATGTATAATTACACAGGTACTTATTTATAGGTCTTTAAGATAATTTACAAAGGTTATGTTGGTGCTCGAATCAACAGATTGGATTTTCTATGAACTTGCCAATCCAATGCTTGGAAACCCTATTGATTTTTCCAACTAACAAGTCACAACCAAGGCAAGGTTGGAACTTCTACAATTCTGGCTCTAAAAAACTAAGGCTCGTAGTCCTATACCTTAAACTTATCCTCCAAGTCTTAAGGCTTTTTATAGAATATGAGAAATAGTTCAAACTCCTTTCTCAAGTATGGCAAGACACTTGAAAGAAATCTAACTGGAAGCAATGTATCATGAACTGTCAACAAAAATACTTTAAGTAATTGAAAGAATGTTTGTAAATGTAAATGTGAACTGAAGTGAACACATAGATAAGATATCACAAAACTATAAGCAATGAACTGAATAACTATAATACAAATAATGATTATACCAGTGCCTTATTCTATCACAGGCAATAGAGTCAAAATCATCCCAACCCTATGTACAACCTCAGAGACATTTTACTAGAAACATATCACTTCAACGACGTTATGATGAGCATGTATCTTAAGACAAATCCACAACTATCTCAATTGAGTTCAACTCCTCAAATGAAAGACCGATTGATTGTGGCCACAATAATTTGAATTTAACCATGCAAGATGAAAAGACCAATTGATAATGAAAGTTGTAAATTTAATCAATTAAGTATGCAACATAGAAATATCACTTTGAAGAGAATCTAAAGATTTTATCCAAGGGACTAATCAAAATTGAAGTTGAGTCAATTCCCATAGATGAAATAAAAAACACTTATTGATTTTGAAAAAAATGGCACATACAAGTTCATGTTACAGTTGTTGATCCAAAACTATCCAAATATGTGAAATTTTATTATATTGTATTGTCTTGTCTCTTTAAATTTTACATTATGTATATGTGTGTGTGTGTGTGTGTGTGTGTGTGTGTGTGTGTGTGTTTGAGTGGCTTTCACACCACTTTAGGGTGAAAAGACACAACCCTTATTACAAATTATTTTTGAAAAAACAATAAACTAACTAAAAAATAACTACCTAACTTTCGGATTTGGCTTTGGTCAAAAATCCAAAACACCTCTTGAAAAGCTAAGATTTCTACCGGAGATAGGAAATTTGATTTCCCGAACTGGGTCATTTTTATTATTTTATAATGCAACCACCTTCAGCCTCTGTCAGCATCATCTTTGCAGAAGGTCAAAATTCTAGCATTTTTTTGAAGGCTTCGATTAGTTAGTTCTATTTATTTGTGTCATAAAGCTTCCTTCCTTTGATTTTTTTAGTATGGAGAAAATTTATTTTTGATAATATATTGGGACTTCTTAATTCTCAAAATTTAGGGTACCACCAGTGGCTCTTTCTAGGGACATATGCTCCATGTGAGCATAGAGAGATTCTAGCTATCTCTAGAGAAGAAAGCCATTAGTTTATTATCCCTTTCATAAAATATTTGTTTGAACTTAATTTCGTGGCCCCTGGCCCCCAAAATGAATATTATTATTTTCCCCTGTCAAAGATCTAATTTTGATAATGCAACACTTTGAATCTCTTGAAAATGATATTATATCAGTCATTTTCCTTATCAACTAGAATATTTGAAAATAGACATGTTTCTGAATTATTTAGCCCCAACATCTGATCCCTTATTGTATTAGATGCATCCTCATTATAGAGAATACTTATTGGTTCCACTTCATCAATGCAGTCTTTGGATTTTGATTTGTGTTTTTATTTTTGAGAAATCATCAGGTGCATTGTGTTCTTTGCTGAATGGAGGATCCTTATGCATTTGATCATTCATACAAGTATCCAAATTAAGTTTTTCTTCTTGGATATCTCCTTGCACACAATCTACCCCATTTCCAATCTCTAGATATCATTTCTACTCACATAAAGGCTTTGAAGATAGCTCATATTCAAGAACTACAAATTCTTTTATATCAAGAATCTGATCAGATAGGATATTTGGATAATTTTCAGAACTTTTCTTCAACATATTCTCATCATTATGCTTGGCTATTTCAATCTCATCTTCACAAGTCCGATACAACTCTCTCTCATAGGATGAATTGAATAATATCTCACCTTCTGAATGCATATTTTGGGTTTCATCAAAATTATTATTATGCCTGCTACCTTCATCATGATGCTGGCAGACTTGATTGCATAGAAAATCCTCTTCAAACAATTGATTTAAGAACATGGATATTTCAGACATAGCCTCATAAGAGTCTTCATCTGAAAATTCTTTTTGTTCATATGTTGTACGCTGTTCCATTTTATATTTGTCATCTGATTCTTGGAAATTATTATCTTCTTGATCTGGTACCTCTTGAATATATACTGATCCATTAACTTTTTTACTGTGGTGGATTGAAAAAAATAATTCACCATTTCTCTGAACATGTTTCTGATATTCAATATCTAATAGATCTGAAATTTCCTCAGTACTAAGAAGGTTTCCTCATCATCATGGTTATTGATACCTGTCTCCATACAAATCTCATCATGTATAGATTCCTCTCAACCTAATCCAGATTCTCTTCCTCCATGATATCATTCTTTTCATGTACAGGAACCCTTTTAGTTTGATCACAGATTTCAAAAGAATTCAAATTTGGAGTACTTGTAAAATTTTCTCTATATTCATCCCTTTCTACCCTCAACTCTTCACATATTTGATCAAGAAAATCTATCAGTTGAGAATCATGGTAGATTCCCAACTCATGAATTTTATCCATTAATTCCCTTCCTAGAGGCCTAATATCTAAAGGTATTTTACGATAAATCTTTATCATTCTCATTGAAAAATGTACTGTATATTCTCCCTTATATCTTTCCAAAGTGAAGAATTTATCTAAAGGGGACATTTAAGATTCCTCTTCACAATGTAATTCAGATCCTCTTCATGTATGTTTTCTTCTTCATCACTGAGATTGTCATCAAGCAAAAGGCCTTGTTCAATGTGATCATAAGCCTCCTTTTCTCTATCTCCACCATCTTATTTTAATAATTGAAAGAAAATCTTCAGATCAGGGTCATCTGGCGAGATTCCTAACTCACAAAATTTTCTTATAGATTCCTTATGTGGGGGTATGATGTTCGATGGTATCTTTTTATAAATTCTTTCCATCCTTACAAAAAAATGTGGTGTAGAATCCTCCTCAAATCTCTCCAAACTAAAGAATGCATCAAGTGGAGATATATTAATATCCTCTTCCTTGCTGTAGTTTTGGTCTTCATATTTGTAAAGGATAAAATGAATGAATTGTGTATAGTGGTGTGTTCATTTAACATAAAATCCCTTACATTTAAATATGTTGTGTTTATTATTGTTATGGGGGTAAATAAGATGCTCTCCTTTTATCCTTGAATATGCAAATGAAAGATCCAAGTTGATTAACCCCAAAAAAGGATCAATGCATAAATGAATCAATCATTTAGAAAAAAGAATAAGGAAGGAAGATATTAAGTACTCGGGTTTGATTGATTTGATTAATGTGTATGTAGAATAGGTTTAGATAGACTGAAAACCTTAATTGAATTGAATAGGAGAAATGCACTAACCTTGGAATATTGTAGATCAAAGAATGATGTTTTCTGAAGCTTGTGTTGAGTTTCTAGAAAATTTGAGACCAGATCTGGAATAGAAACGCAGAGACAGACAAAACCCATAAATATTTTTCCATTCTGAGACATTTCTAATTTGCACCCTCAAGTCAATGTCACCATTTGCAAGAATTTCCAATTGCACCCTACATCAGAATCAACCTAAAAAGTCTCAGACTGAAATTCTATTTTCGGATCCCAGAAGTTTTCCAAAAAGGGTATCCGAATCTTCGTCCTAATCTGATGTTCCGAACTTTTCCTAAAAGAAAAAGGGGTTTTTTTTTTGGGAGGGGTTTGCCTTAGTCAAACCCCAGTTTTGGAATTAACCTAAAATATATATAATTGAAATTTCTAGAATAAAAAAAGCAAATGAAACAATTCACCTTGCTCATGTAAAAGTCCTTGTGGAGGATTCGAATCCTTGAATCCACAAATATGGATGCACCGAAATGTATGTAGAATGGATAATGTAGGATGTCTTCAATCAATTTCTTTGTAGATCTTCAACACCAATCTTGAATGTGTTCTTGAATTGGAAGAGACTTGGAGGAATGTAGATGGAGAAATCTTCAACAAGAGGGCTCCATGGAGCTTGAATCCTTCAATGGCCACCAATGGATCTCCTTAATGAAAATGGATGCTTGAGAAGTCCTTGAGAATGGATGAATAATTCAATGGATACTTGGCTTGCTTCAAATCTTACTTCTTCACCTTTGAAATTCACTCTTCAAGTCTTGAGAGTCTTGCTTGTATATCATTGATGGTTAGAGAGTCTTCGTGCTTAGATAAAATGAGAGAGAAAAGCTTCCTTTTATATGAAATTAGGGTACAATATTCTAGAGAGGCTGACATAGGAGAATTAAATTCTAATTGGACCCATGCCCGTAGAAGAGGACCTATGTTAAATATAATTGATGATTTGTTGTCCCAAAGTCCGAAACAGCCGACCCAGAAACAAGAATTAACTTTTTCTAAAGACTGACAGCCAGAAACCCTAAGATTTTGGAATTTGGGCCCCAGACCTAAAAAATTTCAATTGTGACCTAGGTCAAGGTCGAGGTTGACCTTGACCCAAAAATATTGATGTAGACCCCAAGGTTAGAATCCCAGTTTCTCAGTCTGGGTTGCCATAAATAGGCTAGAAAGAGTGGAAATGAGGCAGAACAAGAGGATAAAGCCAAATAAAATTTAGGAACCCATTCAAGGTGCTTGACATGACCCCAAACCACTTACCCAGAATGATAAACTAGTCTACCATGGAAGTGCTTCCATTTTTTGACTATACAATATTGTTCGTAACACATGTTGTCTTCTTCACTTGCATCATCAAATACATTAAGAAACCATTTCTCAAACTGTCTCCATGATGAAATAGACTATGTAGGTAATGATTCATATTATTCTTGTGAATTGTATTTTAATGTCCTGATAAATAGCTTCATCACTTGATCCTTTGTAGAAACCCCATAATCTTTGATAAATGTATAAAACACATCCAAGTGTTGTAGTGCCGATTCATCCCATTCTCCATGGAAATTTGGTAAAAGTTGTGAAAGTTTAGGGAATAACTTATTTGGGATGGACTAAAATCTCCTAAGATCCAATGGATTGATGCCATATGGAATAAATGGTCTTCTTTGAAATGGTTGAGACATCCTGAAACAAAATTGTCCACATTTTCAATGAGGAGAACTACCATCTCTTTCTGAGTCTTCTCCCTCAGTAGAGTTAATGACTAAAATTGTTTGTTAGATAGAGTTGCCACATTATTATAAGAAGGAATATACTTAACATATTCAGAGTTATTTCTCCCAACAGAGTCTTAATTACATCACTAGAGTTTCTAGGTAATCTTCATTTGTGGTCTTTCATAGATAATTCCCCAGTAGAGTCGCCAATTTGTTGGTGCTCAAATCAACAGATTGGATTTCCTATTAAATTTCCAATCCAATGCTTGGAAACCCAATTGATTTGGCCAACTAACAAGTCACAACCAAGGCAAGGTTGGAACTTATACAATTCTGGCTCTACAGAACCAAGACTGGTAGGCCTATACCTTAAACTTATCCTTCAAGTCTTAAGGCTTTTTATAGTAGATGAGAAACAATTCAAACTTCTTTCTCAAGTATGGCAAGGCACTTGAAAGAAATCTAAATCAAATTAATGTATCATGAACTCTAAACTAAAATACTTTAATTAATTGAAAGAATGTTTGTAAATGTAAATGTGAACTGAAGTGAACATATAGATAAGATATCACAAAACTATAAACAATGAAATGAATAAATATAATACAAATAATGATTAGACTAGTTCCTTATTCTATCATGGCAATAGAGTTAAAATCATCCCAACCCTATGTACAACCTCAGAGATAGTTTTCTAGAAACATATCACTTCAAAGGTGTTATGATGAACATGTATCTGAAGACAAATCCACAGCTATCTCAATTGAGTTTAACTCCTCAAATGATATAATGATTGATTATGGCCACAATCAATTGAATTTAACCATGCAAGATGAAAATACTATTGGAAAGTTGACTTCCTAAGGAAGCATGACTTATTTTGTGTTGTCAATCATGGCAACAAAGTCATACTTAAGTTCTATCATAAAAGGAAAAATGACTAAGTGTGAAAACAGAGCAAATAGACACATACAAAGATCAACACATCAGCGCACATGTTAGAGATCACACTAGAATATGCATGCTTAGGTATATATTCTATGGTGTATATACATGCTAGATCCAAATGTGCAGAGTACGGAACATTAGTATGGAAAAGTTACAGGCAGATTAGTAAACCTGCAGTCCAGGAAACAGAGCATGGAAGCCGACTATAGTTTTGATCAGCGTGAATGATTTTATAATGTAATGGATAAGAACCTTTAGTTATAAGTTTGTATTAATTTAATTAATGTTGTAGTAAACAGGCTTAGGCTGACTTGTTTAGAAGCATTGTATATTTTTGTTTTAGGGCCGACTAGTGATTTGTTTTGGGTCGCGCCTATTTGGATTTGAAGATATAAGTATGTAATGTAAAGATATGTTACAAGTGTTGATTATCATGTAAGAAGAAGTTACAGAGGAATAGTATAATGAAGTTAGAAGATGATATAGCTCTTTAAATAAGTAAGAGCATCTGCGCATACACGAAACTGATCAGACAGTAATGTCATCACAACAGTTCATCATTGATATAGTGCATATCAACATTCAGAGGGTTGTAGCCTTCATCTTATTGGGCAGTGAGCCTAGGAAGTGAGCCATACACCCCTAACAGGGTTATTGTAAAAGACTCCTAATAGGGTCAGACCTTTAACCAGGTCATTGTACTTAATTTGTAAACACTGCTTCTAACAGGGCAAAGGAACTTTAACAGGTTCATTATACCTAGTACAATATTTTGTGGGTACTAATCCCCACCAGAGTTTTCCTCTGATCAAGGTTATCCATAACCATATCATGTGTTATGTTTCTTTGGATGCACATTTGATATATATTTAATTGTCTGAAATATAATTAATAGATAAACACTGATTCACCCCC
>MU226272.1:7268977-7281546 GCA_018584345.1 Thuja plicata | reverse complement strand
AGAAGATAGTTGACAAATACAGGGATACAATATGCTTTATGGTAGAAACAAATTGCACATGCATGGAGGCTGTTGAGCCTAGAACTAAGTGGATTCATCCACTAGGGTATGAGGTAGAAGACCATGTATTAGAAGGATATGCACAGGTCTTATTATTAGCACCTAAAGACCCTAATGAACCTAGATGGGGCACTTATAGAGAAAAGAACGACGAAGTGGATATTGAACTACAAGTTGCTATTAACAAAAGGAAAGCATCTAGAATGACATCCAACATTTTGAGAAAGCATGGAGTCACACAAGAAGATTCAGATAAGGCAAAAGAAGCCAAAATTGCTAAAGTTAAAATTGAGAAAACTGTTGAAACTCAGAAGAAGAAGCAGATGAAAAATGAGGAGAATACCACTGCGCCTACTACAACCATTGATCTAGACACATCTCCACCTTCTGTACCTAGAAGGAAACCAAGAGGAAGGAAGCAAGAAGCTACAAGTCATCCATCCTCAAGAGCTACTCAGAGAAAAGCTAAGAATGTTCAAGCTCCACCTAAGGTAGGATTTAGACCTAGTCTAAATATCTTGAAGAATAGGATTGTAAATGAAGGAAGACTGTATACATTATCAAAATTCTATGACATGTATCAAGAGATGGATAAGACTGAGATACACTCTATGATCATATCTCACATGATCAAGTTTAAGAAGTTCGTTCTTGAACTCAAAGTAGTGATACCGGATAAGTTATGGAACATATTGGAGATCATGAAAAGACATGCTATAGAAGAGGACATGAAGATTAGAGAAGAAACCTTAGATACTCTTCTCCCTATTTGTTCACATGATGAGAAGGCTATTCTATTAGATCTGGTGAAGCCTCATCTCCGAACTAAGACAAGGACTCTACAAATTATGAACAAAGAGTATGAGAAGGTTGGAAAGGAGACAGAAAAAGCATTTGCACAAGTATTTATGGATAGACACATGTATCCACCAACGGTGCCAACAAAAAAAGTTACCTCAGCTCCTCCCAAATAGGTTACAACTCCATTAATTCAGATTGCACCTATGACAGGTCCACAGGATTTAGCACCCACAGTGACAATAACCTCTGAGATAGTTAAAGATATAGATGACACTATAGTAGTTGACAATGTAAAGATATCTATGACAGCTTCTGATAAAGATATGGATAAAGTTGATAAGGCATTTGAAAGCACTGAAGAAATGTGCACTGATAATACCGTCGCACAACAAGATAAAGTTCCCATCAATGATCAAGCTGACATAAATGAAGACACTCAAGATGATATGCAAAGTGACAAGACGCCGACAAAAGAGAAACCAGTGAAGGTTGAATGCGTGGAAACCAGCCAGAATACTATATTCTCACCATCCACTCAACCATCTACCTCATTGTTGTTAAGGTTAAATCCTGACTCAGCAAGTTTTGATGCATGGGGAGAAGAAGACCTAATCAAGATCAGCGTCCTTGGCATGGAAAAGGAAAAAGAGAAACAAGTGATGAGGAACCCTCACTTCTTGGAAACAGTGAACATTTTGAATGACTTAGTGCCTAATGATCAGAAAGTGGCCAAAGTACAATCAGTTGAAGATGTAGACAATATTTTATCAAACTTCAAGTCACATTTCACTAGCTTAGTAGAATTTGCTACTAAGATTGCAGAAGATGAATATAAGAAGGAGAGACTACATGACTTGGTAAAGAACTTTACCTTAGATCTAAATTCCTTAAAGATTGGGTAGGCTATATTGAAGGAATTGGCAGAAAAAGGAAAGAAAGTCATAGAAAACTATATGGATAGAGTGAAGCTCACTTCTGAGCACACTAAAAAGATAGCATAAGCAGAAGAAATGGTTGATAACATAAGAAAATCAGTTGAAACCTCAACACAAGACATGAACATCTACAATAATGTCTACCAAGGGCAGTTAGACAAAATTGAGAAAGCAAAGTTAGAAATCATCAAGATAAGGGTAAGGCAGACTCAGTTGGGGAATGCACTTGCACCATCTCTAGCAGTTCTCAATGAGAACATCAAATAGATAGATAACACCATACAAACATATGATCAAGGTCCTTGCATGGATATGATGAAAATGGAGAAATTGACATATGCATTATGCGCGCATCTGTAGACAGTTGATGCAATGAAAGTCTTTTGGAAAAAAGAGATTCAATCTCTTCAAGTTGTGTACCCAGAAGTCTACATGGAGTAAGCATGTTGAAGACTTACAGTTTTTGCACACCTTTGTCATTAATGTCAAAGGGGGAGAAGTATATAGAATGTGTATATGATGTGTATATGCGGAGAAATATATATGTATATATCATTAAGTATTATGATATAAAGTCATTTTTGTATGAAGTCATTTTGAGTAACTTAGCCACATTCCTTTGTTGCCATAAATGAAAAAGGGGGAGATTGTTGGAAATTTGAATTCTTGAGGAAGCATGACTTATTTTGTGTTTTCAATCATGCAACAAAGTCATACTTAAGTTCTATCATAAAAGGAAAAATGACTAAGTGTGAAAATAGAGTAGACAGACACATACAGAGATTAGCACATTAGCGCACATGTTAGAGATCACACAAGCACATGCAGGCTTAGGTATATACTCTATGGTGTATATACATGCTAGATCCAAATGCGCAGAGTATGGAACATCAGTATAGAAAAGTTACAGGTAGATTAGTAAATCTGCAGTCCAGGAAATAGAGCATGGAAGCTGACTACAATTTTGATCAGCGTGAATGATTTTATAATGTAATGACTAAGCGCCTTTAGTTATAAGTTTTTATTAATGTAATTAATGTTTTAGTAAACACGCTTAGGCCAAATTGTTTAGAAGCGTTGTATATTTTTGTTTTAGGGCCGACTAGTGATTTGTTTTGGGTCGCGCCTATTCAGATTTGAAGATATAAGTATGTAATGTAAAGATATGTTACAAGTGTTGATTATCATGTAAGAAGAAGTTACATAGGAACAATATAATGAAGTCAAAAGATGATATAGCTCTTTAAATAAGTAAGAGCATCTGCGCATACACGGAACTGATCAGACAGATGTGTCATCACAACAGTTCATCATTGATATAGTGCATATCAACAATCACAGGGTTGTAGCCTTCATCTTATTAGGCAGTGAGCCTAGGAAGTGAGCCATACACCCCTAACAGGGTTATTGTAAAAGACTCCTAATAGGGTCAGACCTTTAACCAAGTCATTGTACTTAATTTGTAAAGACTGCTTCTAACAGGGCAAAGGAACTTTAACAAGTTCATTATACCTAGTACAATATTTTGTGGGTACTAATCCCCATCGGAGTTTTCCTCTGATCAAGGTTCTCCGTAATCATATCATGTGTTATGTGTTCTTGTGTTATGTTTCTTTGGATGCACATTTTATATATGTTTAATTGACTGAAATATAATTAGTAGATAAACATTGATTCACCCCCCCCCCCCTCTCAGTGTTTCTAACAAAGACCAATTTATAATGAAAGTTATAAATTTAATCAATTAAGTACGCAACATCAAACTATCACTTTGAAGAGAATATAAAGATTTTATCCAAGGGACTAATAAAAAATAAAGTTGAGTCAATTCCCACATATGAAAGAAAAAACACTTATCTTTATTGATTTTGAAAAAATAGCACATCCAAGTTCATGTTACAGTTGTTGATCCAAAACTATCCAAATATGTGAAATTATATTATATTGTATTGTCTTGTCTCTTTACATGTTACATTGTTTGTGTGTGTGTGTGTGTGTGTGTGTGTGTGTGGCTTTCACACCTCTTTAGGGTGAAAATACACAACCCTTATTACAAATTATTTTTGAAAAACCAATAAACTAACTAAAAAATAACTACCTAACTTTCAGATTTGGCTTTGGTAGAAAATCCAAAACACCTCTTGAAAAGCTAATATATCTATTGGAGATAGGAAATTTGATTTCCCAAACTGGGTCATTTTTATATTTTTAAAATTTGACCATCTTCACCCTTTTTCAGCATCATCTTTGCAGAAGGTCAAAATTCTAGCATTTTTTTGAAGGCTTCGATTAGTTAGTTCTATTTATTTGTGTCATAAAGCTTCCTTCCTTTGATTTTTTAAGTATGGAGAAACTTGCTTCTTGATAATGGATGGGGACTTCTAAATTCTCAAAATTTAGGGTACCATTAGGTTGGTTTATACACAAATTAATAGTTGACTCCTTTATCAAATAATATGTAATTTTGGTTTTGGAGGTGCTGTCCCAAAACCCCTAGTTACGGGCATTATCCCTACCACCTCCCGCTGGGGTTGTTTCACATAAATTCCTACAGTGGGCTCCTCCCTTAAACCCTCATTGGGGGGGGGGGTGTGTCATCCCCTTGGGCCTTGTAGGTGTTACCCTGCCCCCTATACTCCCTCGTTAATTGATTTGGGAGGAAAATGTGGTTTCGAAAGTCACAAAAAATAAAACCTAACAATATGAGAAATCACTAAATACCAAAACCATTTCCAATGGAAACCTAGGGTTGTGTATTAAATGTTCATAATTATCAAAGCCCAACCCAAAAAATACTACTTTGTATTGACATTGAGAATAAAAACCTCCACAAGACTGGACAAAATTTTGAAATGCTATGAAAATGCCTTCATAATGTATGCCATACTAAAAACTATCTAGGGTCCAAACCATTAGGGGGTTTTAATATAAAAATCAAATCTCTCGCTCAAGCAATGCTTTCTGTTTAGTTTTCAGAGAAAAAAACTACACCAAAAAGGTGTACAAACACATCCTTTGATTTGGCTTCCACATTCTCATCAGATTTCTTAACCAATGTCTTCTCATCTTTTCTCTTTCATCAATCACATCAATATTCTTATTTTTTGAGACATAGGTCTTCTCATTATTTCTTCTATAGATCCTAGAAATGTACCCTAAATTATAACAATTGTAACATGTAGGACCTTGTTCTAGATCACTCCAATTCCTTTTTCCATTAGACCATCTTTTGACCTTGTAACATTGTTTATATTTACAAATTCATTTCTCATCATCTTACTTATACATTCAGTTTCCTTGAGTCTGAACATATTACAAGAAAAATATAGATGATTGAATGGTTGTGATCTAGTTTTGCTTCTACATTCATTATCTTTATGTCCAAACTAATTGCATGCAATACATTTATTATTTTAAGGTGAAGTGTACTTGGTTTGAGAAGGGGTTAACCTTCTGAATTTCTTGTTTCAAACTAGTGCGAAACCTCTTTGTTTTCAATATCCTTCTTGGATCCTTTCCCTTGTCATCTTTTTTTCACAGTATTACAACTTTATCCTTTTTCAAATCTAATTCAACCTTTGTCCTTAAAAGATTTCTGAAAACCAAGCTTCTCATCAAGCAGACCACTGACACTTTTAAGTTTAAAATTCTTTTCAATCAGTTCCTTTGCATCTTTCAATTATTTTCTCAACATCATAATCTCATATTCAAGTATAGTAATTTCAACTCCATTATAACCTCAATTTTAATACATTAGTGATAGTAGATGGTATGCCTTTCATAACATGAATTTTTGGTTATCCCAAAAGAAAAATTTATAGTTCAATTTCAAGTTAAGGACTTGGAAAACCACATGTTAATTTAACCATAGGATCAAACCTTATCGATAATGTGACTGATATGTTAGAGGAATGTTCTTCATTATAAGCCTTGATGTTTGTTTTTATGAGGATTCATTAAATTTTTAGAGAACCACAAAGCTATTAAGGTCCAAATATTAAGGCACACTCCTCCATCTATTAGGACTCGCTTGATTTGATGTCAATGAATGTAGGATTCAATGTGTAAGGGTGTATTATGGGGTTGTTGCAAGGAAGATTTATCATTTTAATTAAATGTAAGGGTATGTGGGGAACCAATATTTCCCACCATGACTTGAAATTGATCCACATGTAGGTCTATGGGTACACTAACTTCAGAAAGAGTTTTATCTAAGATAGCTTTGTGTTTGGGGGATAAGCGCAAAATCTCAAGTATGGACATTTGTGCTAGCATTTTCCCTAAATTTTCTAGGATATTGTACTGTGAAATTGAAGTAGAGGGTTTTTAATTAGGCCCCCAAAGTGTGACTATGTCTCTACAGGTAACAATATTATATTCAAGTTGTTTTCTCTTAATGGTAAAGGTATTCAAATGATTGTCTTATTTACTAATGTGGTTTATGATGTAGTCATAGTTGAAACTAGTATAGTTTGTGCTATTATTAGAAATAAAGGTTTTCTCTTTATCATGTTTAGGAAAATGATCCTTAAACATCTCTCGATTGGAGTTACTAGAAGTACATCCATCAACTATGATTTCTTCATCATTGATAAGGTTGTGAATAACATTTCAGAGTCTATTACATCTATTTTTCTTGGTACTTTATGTCTATGGTACTCACAATAATGGTCATCATTCCACCATGGAGGAATAACTTGAGATTTATACTCCCTAGCTTGAGGTAATGTGCTTAGATTGTTCACAAGTTGTTCTTTCATTGATGATTCAAGTGATTTTCCCATAGGTGTAAATTTTCTCTTCAGGTAGATCTATAGTGTTCATTTTCCTTTGTTTGAGTCTAAACCTTTAAGATTATAGATGGGTTGTGTATTCTTAACCGTTTTAGCATCAACAACTCCATTATTTTTATACCAGTATCAAGTTTTATCATTGAACCTAGAACTAGCATTTCCTTTATGGTCTGCGTCTTTGTTTACCTTAATGGTTCTATCATCAATAGGAGCTTGTTCAATATTAAATCCTTTGTCTACAAATTCTTTATATGACTCTAAACACTTAAGGTGAAGTTAAAGTATAATTTCTTTGTTTAATTTTTGACAAAAGATTTCAACCAATTGTTTGTCGGGAATCTTATAAGGTGATCTCTTAGTCAAGTGTCTCCATCATTGTAGGAATGATACAAAAGGTTCCCCTTTATTTTGTTTAGTGTTTCATAAGTCATCCATAGTAATATGATGTTTTTAGTTGTAAGCATAGTGTGTAAAAATTTATTGGCCAACTCTTGGAAATACTTGATTTTTAGGGGCAGTCGCAAAAGCCATTCCATAGAATTCTCTCCAGGACTCCAAGGGAAGAGTCTTATAAGGTATGTTTTCTCACTATAAAACTTTAAAGTTGATGTGCAAAATTTTCTCAAATGGTCTTTAGGATCTCCTTGTTATAAGTTTATTATTGACGATTTTGCTGAAGGAGAATTTCGTGCATAGGCTATACCAGTTGTTATTAATGTCAAAATACTTCTATTGACTTATGGTATTATAGGTTTAGAAATTATGTAGTTCTATTCGACACATTTTGGTCTGCGTTGTTCCACAGATACAAATATGGGTTTGTGATTTTAACAATATGTTTATGTGTACCATATGTTTCTATATTCAATTTTTTAAATCTTTTGGATCTTCAGACAAAGAGATACATGGTCTAGAAGTTTGACATGTGAGTTTCTCTATTCCTTTGAAACAAATAGTTTATTAGGGTATTCACATTTCATCAGTTGGATGTTTTTGGTCCTACGATTCCATGATAGGACTAAGTATTGTGTGTGATGTGTGAATTCTAGTTGACATTGAATTTTTTTATATCATGGCTGACCTATGTGAGTGAAATGTATTAGGCATTTTGGTGGAAGCAGGAATTTTTTTTCAGATGCCAACTTAGTAGCTGAAGAATGTTTGGATGACTTGAAGTATGATTGGATCGTCATATATATATATTTGGTGTACTCCTTTGGTGAGTGTATGCAACAAATGAGGATATAGATGTGAAATATGTGGTGATATGTGATTGAATCATATGCGAATTACAAAAGAGATAATGAAGTGTGAAAAGTCTATCTGCTGATCCTTAAAGAAACTAATTCATGCATATGTTAGATGCAATCGTAACAGTTCTATTTTGTCTACTTATTCTCTTCTGGGTAGAGAGCCTTCATCTTTTTGGTAGTGACCCCTCCGATAATGAGCCTCATAGTGAGAAGTTTTGCAATATATTATAACTAGTTATATTATATTGAGAGTTAACTATCTCAATGGTTTTTCCCTTAATAGGGTTTCCATGATAAAAATATAGTATTCTCTTGTGTATACATTCAATAATGTCTCTACTTTAGTTGTTTATTTGATTACACTTTTTTTTGTTACACACATATTAAGGAGAATTTATAGTGTTAAGTGAATTAATCCTAAAGGTTTAAGTGAATACCAATTCACCCCCCTATTTTTATTTTGACTATTCAACAATTGGTATCAGAGCTCTATCCCTTGGTTTAGTATACCCACTTAAGGGAGATCTTGAAGGTTGAACATATGAACTTTATGGAAAAAACCTCTTCTGAGTTAAATGCTAAATAAAATCATATGGATGAATAATTGTAGACTGCCATTGAAGATCTTGAGAATGTGGAAAGTGAAAATAAGGATCCGAAAGAAAATATCAAGGAAACAAATGAATATTTCAGAAAGCTAAGAGAACATATCAAGAAGTTTAGGGAATGACATAGAGAGGTCAATAAGGAATTGGAACGAGAAAATGAAACAATTGTTAGTATGAAACTACAAGTTGAAGAAAGTAAGAAAAGTGAGGAATGTCTAAATTGTGTAATCAAAGATAAGATAGATGAATGCGCAAAGTTGGAACAAGAAGTAGTGAGTCTAAAATCAGAAGATAGATTCAAGGAAAGTAATTTGAAGCTTGATGAAATGATGGTTATGCAAAGAACTTTGAAAGACAAAGGTGGATTAGTTTTTTAAATAGGTGAATGCTCAAATCAAATAATTGAAGATAAATTCAAAATTGAGAAGAATGAAATTGAGCAACATCCTGAATAAATAAACAAATGAATTTTTTTTTGAATCAAAGAAGTTCTATAAGAAAACCACAGGTTAGGCAACCTAATGCTCAAAGGTACTCTTATTTCAATCACTATTGTTTTTATTGTAATAATTTTGTACATAAGGCTATAGAATGTAGAATCAAAATGAATCAAAACATTCAATGCTTTACTTGCAAAATATTTGGTCATAAGGCTATTACTTGTAGAAATCAAATTATGAATGCAAGAAATAGATCCTTTTATGGATACTATTATTTATGCAATGGCTTTTGAAAAAAAGATGATCAATACATATCTATAATGACTACAAGGAATTCAAAATAGACAAATATCAAGTGCTTTAATTGCAATAAGTTTGGGAATATTTCTAAGAATTGTAGAAGTAGGAATATGAACAAGGATACTCCATTAAAAAGAAATGATCTTATAAAGAAGATTTATATAGAAGAGGTAAGGAATGAAATGAAAAGAATCTGGGAGAATAAGGAAGTGGACATGATAGATAATGTTGCCGCATCTAGCTCTAGTGCAGAGATTCCCTCTAGAAACTAGATTAGAATCTTTGGCTCAGAGGGAGCTATAATGAAGATCTTATTCCCCAGTCACAGAAATTATTGTTGTTGTCACGTGTTGATATGTTTGATAAATTGATGAAATTGAACTCTTGGTGAAGACTGTGATAGAAAATGTTGTCATGTGAAAGACTAGAAAGCTTGAGAGAGTGACTGTACACACAAACAAAACATTTTGAGCATCTTTTTGGTGACATAATTATTTTAGTGGAAAAACCCTAGGTTATTTAACATTGTATATAGCAATTTTTTGATGATCATTTCGTTATAAGTGAATTGGTAAATTTGAGGAGTAGAAAGAGGTTTTGAGCATACATTATTGTTAGTTGTGCTAAGGTATTTTCAAATTTCTATTTCAAGGATTTTTCTTAGTTTTTCAATTGTGAAGATGAACCATGACCTAAATTTAGGAAATTTATGAAAGATCTGATAAGAGATGTCTCAGTTGGTGGATTTTCATCACCATCAACTAGGGCAGTATGTTTTGAAGACACCTAAAAGGTTGTTGATGTAAAAATATGACGATGTAAAGATAAAGAATTTGGATGGTTCTCTCTAGAGAAAATTTGTAGTCAATCGCCGAATTAGGGTAGAAGGGTTTGAATGTTTGGAGTGAATTTATAATGATAGTTGATGAAGTATTGGTCAAAATTATATTGAGTATAATTCATGATGATTGCATTTGGCTAGATAGATCACACTAGATTAAAAAGGAAGTGCTAAAGGATGTAACTGGTTTTTGTTCAGATGGAACAATATCTATGATGAAGTCGATGAGAAGCAAATAAGTTGAAGAACTAACAAGTGTGATTGGAGATCAATAAATCTACAGATTGAAACCACAATTGAACTCTTGTAATATATATTTCTCTGTGTATTATCTATAATATTGGATTTCAGAATAGAGATGGTTCTACATCTAATATTTTTGTATATGTTCTTATCATATGGTTAAGAAAGGAAAATACCATGACTTATGTGAATTATTGAGACACAAATTATTGAGCAATCTCATGCTAATAAAGAATGAAGGATATAATTTTCATCTTGGATCATTGGTTGTAATCTTGGTGTTTTACTTTTCAAATTTGTTACCAATGAAGGAGAATGTTGTATGGGATGAGAACTTACCTGTATAAAAAAAATCAATAGATACTTAGATTGTTTGAATGACAAGGACAACGTGTGGAAAAAATAATTCATTAAACTTTGAAAGAAATTGATTTAAAGATTTAGGATCACAGAAAACTGTGTTGATATGTACAAGGACAATATTATATTTTTGGTTGATATAGATCACTGTTTCATAAAAGACGTGTTTCCTAGGAAGTTCTGGTTGACAGAGTTGGGATATGAGACCATTGTAGAAGAATGTACGACGTTTGATTTTTTTTCTTAAATGTCATGTTGACCTTATAGAAGATAATTTTTGAACATACAAAAAACTCACCAAATCAGATGATGTTGGACATGTTACTCGGGAAGGTTCTGCGTCTAGTAAGAAAAGACAAAAAAATATTCAGGTCTCCCCTCTGATTCCAAAGAAGTCAGATATAAAAAGGGAAAAGACTAAAATAATTATCATTGATGATGTTGAACGTGTACTGAAGCTAATGTAAAGTAGAAGAAAATAGTTGCTGAAGAATAAAATCATAAGGTACCCTCTAGTTATTCTAATGAAGACACCTATAAAACTAATAAAGTATTAAAAATGACTAAGTAACCTAATGGCATAAAGGAGACATAATTTTTTTTTCTATTTTTTAGCCATAGATTCCTTGCTTTCTTCCTGTTTCCTCTCATATTTCCTCAAAACGCCTGAAATACCATTTCGCATACTTCCTTCCTTGGCGACCCAACCCCAAATTCTACATATCAAAGCCCTAAATCCCTCATTTATCAAATTTTAGGGTTTTCCCTATCATTTTCGCTTCTCATCTGATCGCCACCAAACTGAGCCACAAGATTCAATTCCTCATTCTGCTCCCTTGTCCCTCTTGGACTGCTTGCCTCATTCTGCCTCCCTAACCCTGAAACCCTCATTTTTCTTTTTCCCTTTTCCTTAGAAAGTCTCCAACCACTCGTCAAACACCCATTTCCAATATGAGTTTTGCCCAAATCCAAGTTTTCCCTAACTAAAAAAGTTTATGTTTCTCATTTTCTACCAATTGCAAAAAAAAAAACAAAAAAACAAAAAAAAACTGCTTTATGGTTGTTACACGTACAGGAGCAAAAATCATGGAAGAGGAAATTGCATCCCTCAAAACCAAACTTCAAGATCTGGATGAAAAAATTCTTAGTCTCAACCTTCAGCATTTAGCCATGAACCGAAACCATTCTGGAGACGCTGGGTTCTCTTCTGGCAATTTTCGTGGACCGAAGCTTGATTTTCTGCGCTTCGATGGTACTGATCCGACTGGATGGATTTATGGGACAGAGAAGTATTTCAGTTTGCATAATACTTTGGATAACAACAAAGTTCCACTTGCATCTTTTCATTTGGAACATGAAGCTCTTTAATGGTTCCGTTGGTACATCAAGGTTGATGTAGACCCAACATGGACAGAATTATGCACACTCCTTTTGGAGTGCTTTGGCCCTAGTGCTTTTGATGACTTCACAGGAGCACTCACTAAACTCTGCCAAACAGGCACTATAAGAGAATACCAGACAGAGTTTGAAAAATTAGCTAATCACACAAAGGGCTTGTCTGATGAATTCTTTCGTAGTTGTTTCGTCAGTGGTCTGAAGGATGCACTTCGCTTGGAAGTCAAAATGTTTCGACCCACTACAATGATGGAAGCCCTTGGGTTGGCTAAGTTAGCAGAAGACAAGATTAGTGCTCTCCAACATTCCAGATCCAATTTTGTTCCATTCAGAAATACGGGTTCTCACAACCCTCAAGTCACGCTAGCTCCCAAAACTACTCCTATCAAGCACTTGTTTGAAACAGAGATGCAGGCCAGGCGAGAAAAAGGGCTTTGTTATAATTGTGATGAGAAATGGTCCTGGGGCCATAGATGTGTTCAGAAAAAGCTCTATCTCTTGGATGTGGATTCTCCACCTGAACTGGAAGAATATGTAGAT